>CAEGAF010139632.1:0-42018 GCA_903067075.1 Micropoecilia bifurca
AGTCGTGCCCATAATTCACGCAAAGCATCATAGGGTGTAAGAATAAGGTGCATAGACATAGAATTTTGATTTGTTAATTATGTCGCCACATTTACTTGAAATGCCAACAAAATTAATATCTCCCCTCACTGGATCGAGCTGCACGTTTTGATATATATATTGTGATCAGGCATGCAGCGGTATGAGCCACATTACCAGTAGTAGGATGCGGCTGGTATTTTGAGGTGTAGAACAATAGGTGCATGCCATGCATTGCATGGGAGACAGTGACTGACTGGTCTCCCTATGCATTGCTATGGCAGACCCCAATAAACAGACTAAAAAAATGTTTTTTCACATCAACCAGAAAACTATTTTTTTAATATTTACCACCAAATTAAATATTACATCAGCAAGCTGCATATATATAGTCTGCTAGCTAAATATTTTTGCTTTATATTGAACATGTGTAAGCAAGTTAAATATATGGTTTGCTAGCTGAATGTTTAGTTTGAAATTAAATATTTGTTTAGCAAGCCAAGCACTTAGTAAGCTAAATATTTAGCTTCAAACTAAATATTAGTAAGCTATCATTAACCAGACATCTAGCTCCAAATTAAATATTTAATCAACAAGCTACATAGAGTTAGCTAGCTAAATATTTAGCTTCAAAAATTTGGCTAGCAAGCTAAATATTTAGTTAGCAAGTTAAATACTGAGCTTCAAATGAAATGTTTAGTTAGCATACTAAATATTCAGCTCCATATTACATATTCGGTTAACAAGCTAAATCTCTAGTTGGAAGCTAAACACCTGGCTTCCAACTAAATATTTAAGCATCTGGCCTAAATTGTTGTCTGACCACCAACAGCAGGCAAGGCTGGTGAAGTGTCTTTGGTAAAGAAGAATGGAGAAAAACTTTAGTCCAGATGTGCCCATGTGACTATATGATTTCAGCCAATAAACTACAGACTAAAATATACAACTAAATACTGACCTGAAGTGGTGAATATTTATGCAGACATTTACTTGACTGTAATTTTTCGGCAAATTCTTATCGAAAAATACAGAACGCTGCTGATCAGCACTTTGTTTACAAAAGTAATGAAATGGTGAAAATTCCAAGGAGGGAAAACATTTTTTACACAAGACTTGCAATGTTGCATTCTGTGGCTAAAATATTTAGAGGGGTGACAAAAGTCCAAAATAAACATGCATGTACATGTACTTTACCAGTTTAAAGTGTAGAGTGCAAAGAGTGTTTAATAGAACACACCTTGCTTTGTTTACAACACCTTCGTTAATTTATAATGTAAGACTTGTGTTGCAAGCCTGACCTACCATCTTTCAGCTAAGTGGCGACTTTCAAAGGCACTCTGCTGCCGTGACGACCCTTTGGCCCTCCAGCAGCTCCAGAGCCGGGTGACCCTAATTACAGAGTTGGCTTTGCTGCCAAACCATCTCATTGGAAACCAGCCACAGTCGCGGTGACCCCCAGCATATGAGCTGCTCCCGATGGAAAGCAATTTAACGCTTGGCAGCTCAAAGAACAAAATATATGCGGGGCAAGAAATCCCTTAGATAAATTAGAGAACATGCAAGTAAACTCTGGGTGAGCTGTAGCTAAGGCCCTGAGGAGCCGCCTGCCACCTGAAGGGGTGACGTGGAACCCCAACATGACAGACAGCATCTGAAGACTGGTGCCAAGCAGCGGGTGGAGGTTCCCCACAGTGGAAGACTGCTGGGAGTAGAGCAAGGCTTCAGAGTTCATTGGTGTTTTTGAACAACAGGGAAAGTGACGACTTGAAGAACTGCAGTGGGATATTCGCATCCCACTAAAACTGATCAGAAAACATTTCAACTTAACTTAAACGCCTTAGAAAGTTTAAAGGGGCAGTATTATTTGTTTTATATTATGTATTTTCCAGACACATAGTGCTATTTTATGGCACAATCAAGTGACTACGTTACCTCCGGTTGTTATAAAAATACTACATAAAAATATGACTTAAAAAGAAATTTGATTTTGTAATTTAACGCCTTTAAATTGGGTCTCTGTCTCTTTAAGAAACTCCTGCTCTTTCTAAAACTCATCTCAACGCCTGTTCTTTATTAATCCCTTAACAATGTCTTTACCAGCATTCGACTGACAGTAGCTCCTATAATGAGCTCAGCAGATGTGCAGTTCTGTCAGGTTTTTGCTAACTGCTGCTGGCTAGTCTGAAGGAGCTGAGTAGAGGAGTTGTGGTGGAGGGGTTCACTGAAACGAGGACACTCAGAAATTTGGAAACTGCATCTCCGAGAAGGTGCTGAATAGTTGCCACGGGAGATAAAGGATCTCTCAAACATGCATTAAAGAATCAAAGCAACACCTTCAGGTATGTTTACAATGAGGGAATAACATTAGAACATGATGTAAAGCTCAAAAGGGTTGATTTTTACACAGTACTGCCCCTTTAAAAATCTAAAAGAAAACTAGAAATGAGGCTCAAACTTGAAGACAAAAGGAATCCTTGCCACCGCAGTAGTGAATTATTGAACTGCACTTGGAGGTTAGCAACATGCCAAATATGTAATTAATGAAAGTAGCAAACAGTAACAATGACTGGGGCCCGGGAGGGTTTCAGGTCAATGTGCTGAGCTGTTGAGTCAGCTTTCTGCATGACATTTTCCTGCTGCCTGTTTCTTGTTAAATTTAGCATTTCTCAGTGAAAAGGTCTCACTAAAATCACCACCATGTTCAAATTTTCATAAGCTTGTCAACTGCCTGTATCATCTACTAGTCTTGATAGTTGGGTATAAATTGGAATGTTGGTGTTGTTTCATGATGTTCTAGTAAATTAGGGATTAAAATAGTCAGTTTGTCCATCAACATAGTTGAAGTTGGTACGTGCCAGAAATCAAGACTTAGAGATAAAAGTGCTGATTAAACCTTTCCCACAACTTTCTCCCCGAACCGTTACCTTTTATTTTACAGTATTTTACATTGTACGGCTTTGTATTATGTTTCCACTTTTGACACTGCAGGACCTTTTTCACAGAGCTCAGATTTAAACCAATTCCTACCATTTCCACACTGCAGGAACTCGCCGGCTCTTGCAGCGGCTATTACTGGATCTTTTTCTCTGCTCCTGCTTCGCAATCTGGTTTTCTTTGCTACAGCAGCTTAATGCACTTTGGCTATGTTGAAATAGGGTTCCGTTAGGAGGTCAAGACCAGGAAATATCCTAACATCTCCACATTACACTTCTAGCATCTTGAAATTGCTTCAATTTTTTTGAAAAAGCATACTTGAATAAAAAATGAAAACTGTTACTTACAGATCTGAAGTGGAGGTGTGGTCGAGGCTTCGTTGGAAAGAAAACGCAGATGTTTCCCCACAACAGTCACAATGTGTTTAAGTGTTATTGTCGCACTTAAACTTATATTATATATATATATATATATATTTGAAAAACATCTTTTTTGTAGAGTCTTTTTTGTAGAGTAGCATTTTCACTTTTTGCGTGCGACTCTACATTGTAGACTGTAGAACAAGACAGTGTGATGTGCTGCTTTTAGCCTGCTAACCCACCATAGGAAAGAGGCTTGATATCAAAACAGGTATTGCAATAAATCTGCATTATGTAATATTAACGAGTTAAACTTTCATATTGGCGTGTTAATGTTGGCAGCCCCAGATCAAACCCATCCCTCATGTCAGGTATTGGTGTTAACAGAATTGTAATGGCTCACCAACAGAGTTTAGATCAGCCCAAAAAAAGACCAGATTAATTAACTTTGAGCTATAAGCCTGAGCCCAAAGTAAATCCAACATTATTTTAACTAAGATTTTATTATGTTATTTTCTGCTGACTCCATCAAAGCAACAAAAGCTACTTCCTGTATTACATGAAAATAAGACAAGAAGTCACATACTGACATTAACTGGGAAGACTTCACTTTGACATAAAATATAACATCATTTTAATATAGTAATGTTGTTGTTATGTTAATAGGGATCTTGTGCAACAAAATAGGAAATAAGCACTTCATTATTCCTGTGTCAACCAGGTCCCTGTTTTAATTTCTATGTTTCTACTATGTTTATGGACACATAATGTACAAAACCAAGTTCAGTTGTTCAAAGAATGTTATGCGGCAAAGCTGCTTCTGCTTCTTTTTGCCTCTGCAGCATGAAAAGGCGAAAACAAGTGCCAAACAAGACATTAGCACTCTTTCTTGTTGCTACTTCCAAATTTTTCTCAGCATATTTCCAACTCTGCCGCCATCATTACACCGCAGGCATCCAGCTAACAGGCAACAGCAACTGTGGCGTTTTCTGACCCTATGGTCTGTCAATGGTCAGAAAAGAGTTTCCAGACCTGGTCACTGTTCAGCTAGAACACAACACAAAAAAAGGTTCAAAAGCCACTTTAAGAAAAGTGAGAGCTTTTGTAGCAGGAATATAGAACAAAAAACACGTTGGAATGCAAGAACACTTTAGTGTTGCTTTGTTCAATGAGTGAATCTTTCTCTCTGAATTAAAAAAAGTATCATCGACTACAATAAGACCGCCAGGACTAAAATATTCTGCACTCGAGAAATTTCTGAGAAGATGGCCACAGTTAGTAGAATATTTACACAGCGCGTTTCTTTTCATCAATTAGACATAACGGCGAAATATTGTTTCAACTATACCACACCAGAGTAATCAGGGAGCAAATCAGCCGGGGTTGAGAGGTGCTCTGCAAGACCTTAAACTATGATGACCTTTAGAGTGTAACAATGTCCTGGGGACCAAAACCCATTAAGCACAGTAGCTGGAGTGAGCCCTGCACTGAGAATCCATCTCCTTACAGCAGCCAAAAGCCACCCAGGGCCAGCGACCGGAGCCGGCCTCAGAGGATTGATGCCCACAATGTTCAGAAGCAGCGTGAGCGGCCCCACTGCCCCGCTAATCACAATGCTGCTAGCTTTGTGGAGGCTTTTTTAAATGGAAAAATATGTGCATAAAAAAAAGAGATAGAAATATGAAGACAGAACTCCAAATTCCACAGCGCACCATGCTGTCAAGTTACAACAACAAACTTAAAGGGGCAGTATTGTGTGTTTTCAAGCCACATACAATCATTTTATAGCATAATCAAGTATAATCAATATATATATAATATATATATATATAAAATATGAGTTAAAAGAAATGTGTAACAATGCCTTGAAATAAGGCCTCTGTCTTTTTAAGAAATTTCTCCACCTTGAAGAAGTCATCACAACATGGCTCCTCTATTAATCCTGTAACAATATTTTTACCAGTGTTGCGCTGAGAGGTAGCTCCTATAATGAGCTCAGCTGTTGAGCAGTTCCACCAGGTGTTTGCTAATTCCGGCTGGCTATTCTGAAGGAGTCGGGTGGAAGGGGAAGATTCAAGGACCTCGCAAACATGCATCACTGAATCAAACCACAGCTTCAAGGAGGAGCTTCATCCTTGAAGGTGGGGCTAAGTCCATCCAGGCGTTTTGAACAGCTGAATGGTTGCCAAGGGGGATTAAAAGATTTATCAAGCATGCATCAAAGAATCAAAGCAACACTCCAGGTGTGTTATGTTATGAAAACAAAACTGTAACAGACAGAATGATCTGCTCTTTGTGTGGGAAATGTTTGCATGTTCTTTGCTGTTGTCAGTCAGTCGCCAGGCGCGGGGCTATGGGGTTATGTTCCCTTCGTGCTTCCTGTGTTCCTTGATCTGTGGGAGTTTTTGGATTTTGTCAGATTAAACCTATCTGACTTCATGCTACCTTAAAACTGCCTAAACAGCATTTGGGGCATGAATAAAAACTCAATAGTAGATAACAGAATTAATATTGTCATCTCAAATTTATTTAAAAAATTGTAAAATTTGGACGTCTCGAGGCACAAGCCATTAACACTCAGACTGATGCTCAGTCATCGAGTAAAATAAACCATTACACTCTGATGCATTAAGAATCGCACACTAAAAGTCCCAAAGCTCAATGTCATGAAACTAAAAGGTGCCCTATTTCTATCTGACTGCAGATAAAATGCACCACCACTTCACCACTCGGTTTATGTGGCAGGTGATAAACCCATTTCACAGACGGGGTATAAACCCCCAAGTTGGAGGAAATATTTTGAGGACTGTCTGAAATGCCTGTGTTGTTCCTCGACAATGAGTATTCCTTAAACATTTTATGTCTCTTTTAGTTTTTATATTTTTATGGAGCACAGAACTAAAGGGTGAAATTTTTTCTGCCTCCTTACTCAACCTCAAAATACTCATGTCTCATGTCTTTAGTCAAATGGTACTTAGTTCTTCAGCAGCTGTACAGTAAGAGGGTCTTTAAAGTCCAGCTGCACTTTCACTGGCACTGAGAAAGGAGGTCGAGGTATTCGACTGCTTATTGCCACTGACAATGTTTTCAAAATGATGCATCATTGTCTGTGCTGGTAGTCTCTCTTTTGTTGGGGATAGACGGGGCAACTTGTTCAGAGCGTACCCCGCCTTCTGCCCAATGACTACTGGAAGTAGACATCAGCCCCTTGCAAGGAAAAAAAAAAGAAAGAAAAATGGTGTGAGATGTAAAGGTAGAGAGCTCGGCTCGTGTACGGAGGTTATTAGTTTTTGATGCAGCCATCCGGGGCCCCATACCAGACCGAGGGACCTTGTCTTCCTCACACTTCTGTCTTTGCCCATTTCCAGTCTGAATACTGCAAATAAAAACCTTTTCTGCTGTCTGTAATATCTGCACTATTTTTTTTCCAGTTTCATAACTTTACTTGGGCATCTTTATAGAGATGCACCAATCTGAATGTTGTGGACAATTTTCTAATCTCTGGTTTATGCAAACCAACATTTTCAGCTGATTCCAATTTCTCTTTATGGACGACAGTGTAAGACGATACCAGAACCACATTCTCTTTGTTTTTCTATACTTGCTGCCAGGAGTTATCAATATTTAGCTAAGCTACAAGCAAAGATGGTGTATGAGTGCGCATGTACTTTAGAGAGCAATTTCTACAAAATAAGATTCTGCTATTTTATAGCAAACAAAATGACAGAGTAATGACTTTTAGCTGTGGTTAGTGTCTTATAGAAGACATTAACACGTGTAATGTGAACACCTGATGAAATCATGCTTTGCATTACCTGGTTGATTTATACGGACCAGGACTAGAGCCACTGGAAAACTGTTTTCTCAGAATTCTGAGATGAAAGTAAAAATTAAATTAAGGGAAGTAAAATTCCCTTTTTGTCTTTTCAGTGGCCCTAATCCTCTTCCTAGCTTCGTTCTAAACAAGTAGATCTAAATCGCTTTTTTTCCGCTTTCTATTTGCGACATTCTAAAAAGTTCACTCAAATTTCGTATGACAACTGGATGGAAGCACAGACACTGATAATAACTAACTTTGAGACATTGGCTCCAGTCAATTTGGATTTTCTGATTGCTGGATCATTGATTGGGTCTTAAACTGTTTCTGCTTTTATACTAATGTAACAGCAAGTTCAAACAATTCAAGAATCTAACAAAATAGAGCACAAGCTACTACGGCCTGAAACAAAACACAACAGAGCCAGTATTTTTACAAGAAGCAGCAGCTTCTGGGTAATATCATTTATTACAGTCTTGTTGTTGTGCGGTCTTAGCTCAGGTTTGTCTTTAAGTCTTCAGTGTATTTAGCCTCTGTCCAGTGCCACGCTTTGCTGCTCTCCATGAAATGAGACAGAATTCCATGACACAGCGGCCGAGGCCCCCGACAACAACTAGCTCTTGTTTCAATCACCCACACAGGTGGATGAGAGCTAACGCTCCAGTCGCCACACTGCGGACCACCGGAGGGCAATGAGGTATGAGGAGGAGGGGGGCCGCCACTGGGACGGAAAGACATGCATGAGCCGAAGTCCTGCTCCCAGAATAAGAGCATCAATCTGGGTCAGTTAGGAGAATTTCATAAGACAACTCTGGAGCTTGAAACGCTACGCTGTGTAGCGACATGTAGCTAATTATGAAATAAGAACAAACTAAAAGAATTTTAAAAAAAACATATTGCGGTTTCTTTCACACTGTTTAACTAATCCATCTCACAATATCACAACAAAGCAGTTTCAGGACTCCCACCGAACCGCTTTTATTATTTGGAGCACTTTGAGAAAATGCGAGCTTTTCATTGCCGCCGCCATTGTCAAATTGATGGCCCTTCTCCCACGGACTCCACCCACTCCGCCGATGTAAGGCGAATGGACTGCAGGAAAACAAACACCATCAATCATCATGATTGTCACACTTTTCACCGAGTTCATAATTTCCCCTGTTAAAAAAAAAAAAGAAAAAGGCGGCAGTACATCCACAGGCTGAGAATACGATTTGAAGCAGTAATTAACTGTGTTATTGCGCACATTTATAATTAATGGGTGACAGCTGCTGGGGGAGGGATTTGTGGGAGTGCTAATAAAATTACTTTGTGAATTCTTATGAATGTCACCTTACTTCTGTCAAAAATGTGTTGTGTGCATGTGCATGCGAGCGTGTGTGTGTGTGTGTGTGTGTGTGTGTGTGTGTGTGTGTGTATCCCCCTGGGCCGGAGTGCCTGCAGTGATTGAATGCCATCTTGCCGCAGGCCAGATCGTTCAACTGCGTCTCTCCTCGGCTCCCTGTTGTAACTCTTTGTGTGCGTGTCCCCTGTCTGCCTGATTGTATATACAGCCCATAAATGATATTAATGGATGCAGCCTACAGGGAAGATGTCGGTAATGGCACAAATATACCACGAGCTGAAGAGTTGACACAAAGAAATACTGGCAGGAATCAAGTTAAAATTGAGGCATTAGAGAGGGTCATGTCAACATGGAAGCCATCCTTTCTGAAACCCTGATAGGAAATTTAGCCCAGAAATAAAAATTTAAAATTGAGCTACCATTACCAACATCTGAGTTGCAGAAAAACATACTCAGTATGTCATTACTGCAGGGTTTGTAGTCTGCCTTCTGGGACTACAAGAGTTAATCAACCTGTTCTTGCTACATGTTAGTAGCAGAACATGACTGCACATGACTGAGCTGATAGATGTATATGAGCATTTGTAGAAACGGTATGTAATCATTTGTAAAGGGAAAGAGTTTGATTGATTTGAGCTAGATTGAATCTTGAAGTTATGAAAGTATAGGTAGAATTTGAAGATCATCTTACGTGAAGATGTTACAGTGTCGTATGAAATCCAGGTAACAAGCTGCTCATTTCTACAGTCCAGATATGTGACCACATGAAAATTAGCGAAGGAACCCTCCTCCTGGTTCACTGGCTTCTCTCTCATAAAGAATAGCAAGAAAAATATGTATTCAGATAATCCAGTTGCTTTGTTTATTAATACTGTTTTTAATAGTACAAATGTTTCACTTTGAACCTGTCTCTTTTCTGGAATGTAGTTTTTGTGAAATCGCTCATAAAATCATCCAGAAAGCTTAATCCAACAGCAAAAGCTTGCTGAACAGCTTCCAACAGGATTCATTTCTTGCATAGACGACCCATGCAAAACATCGTCTCTGCAACACTGACATGCAGCTGGAATAAAATGATCAATAGCATATGTAACAAAGCTGAAAATGCCTAATGCATCACCATGGCTATGTGATTTATTTTTTAGTTTTTCAAAGTGAATGTCACATTCAGTCACCCTTTTTGAAATTCATTTCTATTCACACTGGAGCTCTCTCCAGGGATCGGCAAGACGCTTCATGACAAACCATACCGCTGTAGGTCACAGGGAAAAACACATGGCTTCCAATAATTCTAAGGCAAACACATTCTATTTTCAACACATCCAACCTCTCTGACCCACATGAATTCACATTGGGTTTTCTTACTATTCTTCAGCTTTCCTTGCTTCCTGTTTGGTTGACTCTCTCGCTGCCTGGTTCTGGTTTCTGTCAGGCTAACCATACGTCTGACGAGCTACGTTTCCATGACAAATGTGCGCAAATCTTTGTCAATATTGCACTGATGTCAAGAAAACACAATTTAATGTTTGCATTAAAAAAAAGAAATGCAGTTAAAAACCACACGTGAATTAATTTGTTCATGTGAAGAGTCATTAAAAAACACAATGCACCGTCATCCTCCTACCACTTCCTGCTTTTTTCTTTGTCTTTTCCATCAGTAGTAACGTCCAGTTGTTGATTACGTGATTCGTGTGATGTAAAAAAATAAAAGTTTCTCCATTTCATTTTTGCAAAACTGGGTGTGCTGTGGTGGTGCAGGGGTTGGACACGGCCCATGTATGGAGGCCTTGGTCCTCGGCGCGGCCGTCGCAGGTTTGGTTCCGGGACCGGTGACCTTTGCCGCATGTCCTTCCCCATCCCTCATTACAAACATTCCTGTCAATTAACTGTCAGGTGGAGGCCACTAGAGCCAATTTAAAAAAAACTTAAAAAATAAACAAGTTTTGCGAAACACTAGCTTTAATACAGTTTTCTCCGAAGTTGGAGTGTTCCCAGTAGGCTGATTTATTTCCGTAATTCCAGTTTATGTAATTATATGGTCAATGGAAGTGATGATAAGTCTGTAGAGAGGGCAAACCAAGCAACTGGGCTTTCACTGGGATGTTTTTGGCCTTGTGAAACTATTTTTGCACTACCAAGGATGACCCCTTCACAAGTCCTGATTTCTCCCTGATCTTCTGGAGCGTGCATATGTGAAGGTCGCATACATTTTATGATATTCCACCTAGAGATTCCAGCAAGAAAAGTGCGGTTGAAAGTACCGATTCAGACATGACTGCATGAAAAAACCAGCACTCGGCAGCAGAACGGCATTAAAGTTTGATAGACCCGCTCATGAAATATGAAAGCATTGATTAAATGGATGTTAATCGGTTGCCCATGGGCGAACCCAGCCTAAGCGTAAAGGTGAAGCTACGTCCTGCTGAGATGAATATCAAAGGTTTGGGGAAAGTGTGTAAAATATTAACTCTGCCAGTAAAGATATGCTGTTCACTTCACACAGAACAGAAGTCCCTTCACACACACACATACACACAGTGCCGTGAAGAAGTATTTGTTCTCTTTACAGCTTTCTTCAGTTTTTTCTTGTCAAATGCAAAGGTTTAAGATGATCAAAGTACAGATTCATTGATTGCAATTCCGATTTTGTCTGCCACCGACTTTTTTCATCTGAAAAGTCTCAAAGTTTACAACAGCAGGGTGTCTGTTGTTACTGTTTGCATCAGATAAGATCGGCTTCTTATGCAAGTGTGGGCCAATCATCAATATGCCCAAAATTAAGGGAAATAGGGCCAATTTATCAGTGCACCCTGACATAGAACTAATTTTAACATGTGTTTTGAAATGCTTTCTTTTTAGGAATGGCAAAAAACCCAAACCAACCAGGACGTGTGTGTTTGCAATAACCGGCAGTAAGTGTTCACTGTGGAGTTTGTCAAACTCTCATTTCCAGATCTCACTTTGCTATTGGAAATCTCACATCTTCAACCAATAATTATGGGCTGTGTTTTGTTGCTAGGAAACAGAGGAATGTTGCACAAGTAACAGTAACACAAGGAGAAGCGGAAACGGTACTTGGAGCAGCTAATTTTTCAAACCTGTGTTGCTTGCAAATGCTTAACATCACTTTTAGAAATTTACAGGACACATTGGCATTCTAAATTAGAAGAGCCATTTGTCAAAGTGAAAAATATTAACATTTTTTCCAATTCGGATTTTATGTTTTAATGTGACTCGAGGCCTAATATGCAAAAACAGCAGAGCCAAAAAAAACAAATGCAAATCGACACAGATCAAGTTGTGCTGAAAAACTAGAAAAACCTTGGAGGCAATATTAATGATTTCTATTGAGAAATATAAAGGTAGGATCAAAACTGGTCAAAAACAACCATAGACTGGATCCCAGTGTTTAAGTGTCTACAATACAACGTGGGCAAATTTTCATTTTTTTAGTCTCACTTGCATTGTTATTTTTACATTTTGAAGCTTTTATTTGTAACTTTCTTAAGATCCAATAGAAGAAAAATTCTTATCGCTTTTCAACTAGTCTTAAAATTTTGATCATTAGTGTATTTTTTTTTTTTTTTTTTACAAAATTCGTATTTCATTAAAAGAAAATATTTCAGTCACTTTTAAAAATACCAACAGTCATAACGCCTCCATAGACGTTAAGGTGCAACTTCTCCTTCTGCAGAAGTTTGGTCATAAAATTCATATACGTTGTCTGTGGTTCTTTCTTTTAAATTAAGGTACAAGGAAAAATACCTACCATGAAGTTGGCCCGACTCTGACATAAAGGCACAGTTAACATTCTGTTCTGACCCACTTTGTGCGCATGGGGTGTGAGAGACGAATAACATGTTTCTGTTGCTCTTTTGAGAGTGACAAGAGATGGGCGGAACTTGAAAAGAGGCTGGAAGCGCTAATGAGCCTTATTTTAACAACACAACGCCTCCATGAATATTTAACACGGCCAAGTGTGATGAATTCTCCCCTCTGAGTGAAAAATGATCTCTGGAAAGCCGCTGCAGCCAAGATGCTGCAGTTCATCATCACTAGACGCAGCGGTGCAGGGGCTGCTGCTGAATACATTTTATAAAATAAAATAAAATACATTAGCTCAATAAAAAGACCAACATGACCACTGACACTATTGTATCATTACTTTAACTTTTTTTTTACTTTTTCACATTTTGTCACGTAACCTTACTGTATTTCATCGGGTCTTTACCTGAGGTGGACTGATTAACAAACAACACGACATGGTTGTGAAATGAAAAAAAATGATACCTGGGCTGACTTTTGTTCTACAAACACAAGTTTGAAATGTGTGGAACTATTTATTGACTCTTATTTAGCCAAGTGTTTGGATGTAAATGAATGACAGCAACCAGAGATACAAATGTTGCTCTTGAAAAACATTCCTGTTTGCTACATGCTTCTTTAGGACACCAGTCACATAAAGAACTGTTATTTATATCATCTGCACTTAATTTTCTATTTTCAAATTTAATGATTTTTATTGATACTCTCATTGAACTTACAGTAAAGAAAATAGTAAGACTAACAATCTCAACAACACAGAGAGTTTCGTGGGGTTTTAAACATTAAATTAAATGTATCATGACATCAATGAATCAAAATTTGTATCACGATAAACGATACGATGCAATAAAGTTCCACCCCAACTTCTTACAGCTTTCCACTCGTCCATACGATCCCGTGGGCATGTCGGATGCTTCTTGGAGTATTTGAATTTATGTTTAAAAGGATTTCCACTTCACAATTACGTGCCACGTCGTGTTGGTCATAAAATTCAAGTAGAAATATTTCAAAGTTCGCTCGTGTAACTCGACTAAACATGAGAAAGTTCAAAAGGGGCTAATACTTTAACAAATCACCATCAAAGTCACTTACGTCTCACGAACGGCGCCTTACGCTCAAACGTCCCCCGAACATCCGAAGAGCGTCGTTTCTGGGTAAGCAGTGAGAATCTTCCAAGACGCCAACTTTCATGGACTTACTTTGTTGCTAAGCAACAGCAAGGCACCAGTACCTTTCCAGGAAAACAACTTCACCATCTGGGAAAAGACAAAAAAAAAAGAATAAAGATAGAGGGAACACACGATGCAGGGTTAAGTCGCAGAGAATAAGACTGAGTCAACAAGAAGCGGTGCGGCTGCCGGGGCCAAAGAGCCGTTTGTGTTCCGTAATCAGCACCAAACGATGCACCTCAATATGGTGAGCATCGGGAAATTAAACCACCGTTTAACCTTAAGATAAAAACTCAATGTTTAAAAAAAAATCTACCTTTTTCCTCCCCATTATTAACATCTATGGACACTCAGGAAACGTATGCAAATGGTGTTTGTGTCCTTCATTACACTGAGATATGTAAGCAAACACCCTGAGAGCAGATCAAAAGGCTACTAACAACAGTATCTGGGTCTCCTTTTCAAAGGAGGCTGGTTTTATCTCATTAAAGCAGGAGAGAGGAGGGGAGGGAAAGCATCAAGTCCGAAGGGAAATGAAACAGTTTTGCACGTATTTGCTTTGTTATTTAGCTGGTAAAGCTCAAATTAATTACTCTCATCTCCTTCACTCTATTCATTATTCTAGCTGTAAACACATTAGTCAAATAAAAAGTCTCTGGCACACCTGGCTTCCTTATCATTTTGTGCTTTCCACCACAGGAAGGTTGGGGCTTTCCAGTGTGCAGACTATTACAGAAGCCCGGCCTCATTTATGGGATATGGTACCTGCTGCCTATTCCACCGATAGCTGCCTCCCAGGAAGCCTTAATGTATGAGATTTGTCAGTGTCAATTTCCCAGTTAATCTCTCTGGTTCACCTCGCCGCTGCCTGCCTCGGCTGCCCATTCATTCTGCTGCTGATCTTCCTGCTCCTGCTGTAACTATAGTGGTTGTTGGGGGCTGGTGGGGGACGAAAGCGGCGGGAAGCACAAGAGCAGGAAATGCATCCGATGAAGCCGTGTTTCCCTGTCTGGGAGACCGGCGGAGTTGATACAGTTCTGATAAAAACTCAGATTAATTGAACATTCATTCTTATGTGAACGAAAGGCGCAGTCTCACCATTCGTTCACAGACAAATAAAAATCTGAAATCTGGTTCAGGGAAGTTAGTATTCCGATGGGGAAGTACGACTAACTGCAGTAACACGAAGTGTCACAGTAACAAATTTTGCTGGACAATAAATCCAGCAAAATACGAAGACAGCGGAAAGCTCACAAGGAGGAAATGCATCCGACGAAGACGCATGGGAAACCGAAGGACTTGATTCGGATCTGACAAAAACTGTGGATCGCTCAAAATATTTCAAAGTTCAAACCAAACTGGGCCTTTGGCTCACAGAAATCTAAAGATCTGAAAACTGAAATCTGGCTTGGGGAAGTTAGCATTATGGTTTAAGTATGACTAACTCTGCTGTAACACAGTGTGTCACAATGACACATTTTTCTGTAAATCCAGCAACATACAAAGGCGGCGGGGAGCCTAGGAGCAGGAAATGCATCTGAGGACTCCGTGTCTCCCTACCAGCGGAGTTGTTAGGAATCCCAGGAAAACTGGCGGAATTCTGCACAGTTCTGCCTTTTGTCTACGTAAATATGAAAACTAAAGTCCGTCTCAAGGAAGTCAGTATGACTCACTCCGCAGTAACACATTAACTTTTGATGGATGATAAATTGTGCCCATATGATAAACAATGTTATTGTCACTTTGAGATATTGGTGGGCAATATGGACTTATAATTTCAACACAATATTTTGTGGTAATTTGTGAAAACAAAAGTAAATGCTGCTCTTGAAAAACATTCCTAATTGATAGTGGCTTCTTCATTACACCAGTCACATAAAATGTGATTTATATCACTAAACTGCATAAGACTTAGACATATTTAGATGCGTGTTAATGTGTTCGTGAATGAATGTAGAGTGAAGCGTGTTGGGGTAAGGCGCTATATAGGCCATTTACCATATTTTAAATTTTCTTAAATGTATTGATGCTCTTGTGGGGAAAGAGCAGCAGAAAGTAGTGAATAACATTTCTGTCAGTTCTTTTAACATTAACTGAAATGTTTCACGACAATGATAAATCAAAGTTGTTATAATAAATTTTTCTCGATAAACGTTAAGACGATATAATTCTTAAAATGGTCATAAAATTGGTACAGACGTAATACTGTAGGTTTGCCCTCTCAATCCAATATATTTAAAATTTGTAAAGAATACGGAACACTGGGAATAGAAAATATTTGAAATATCCAAAATAAAACAGAAAAAACAAAACAAAAAAAGAACAAAGACAACCACACACAGCCGAGACCATGCATTTATATTATATGGAAAACTTGGGTTTAAGTGGCATTTGGCTGCTGTGTGAACGCAGCTTAAGTGTGTGTGTGTGTGTGTGTGTGTGTGTGTGTGTGTGTGTGTGTGTGTGTGTGTGTGTGTGTGTGTGTGTGTGTGTGTCGTGGGAATGTTTTTGCTCCAGCTCCAGGTGTTATCTGCAGAGTGACCTTGTTGTCTTCACTTGCTGCCTGAAATGCAGACCACAGAGATTAACACACCTCTACAGAACGAAAAGCTGACCATCCTATGCTGACCGATTTCTACTATGTTACAGGTCAGTGTTCATAAACCTTTACCTTTAACTGACGTCCTGTCACCCTCCTCTCAATAACAGCTTTTCTACCTTGACAGTAAAAACTAGTGTGGTATGTCCGTATTAAAGCCTAGTTCAAAAGGCAAGATATTCTAAGCCAGTTTTAGTCTCTCTGTTATGATATTGTGGTTGTAATCTCTGAACACTTGGACACCATCTGATTTTTCAAGAGAAGACAAACAATGCAGGAAAAGTTGAGTCAGATTTGATATCAGGGAGAATCAGACTCAAAGGAGGTATGAACTACACAGGAAAAAGATTGGTATAATAATGTATTTATTCATGCCTCTCAATAACTGTGTCTTTCTCTAAACAGTGAGAAAAGCCAGCATCACACAAGAGAACAGGAAGTTTTCACTTTGCCACCAGACCAGACTTTGGCAGGCTGAGAGACTCCGTTGTGAACAAAATGCTAATTTTGGCTGGTTTCGATGAGCCTGTTTTCAGCTCCTAATTACTGGACACTGAAGGCCTGCCGGCCAATAACATCGCACCATTAATTAATTAGGATGACTCGGCAAAAAAACCTGATTAAAACTTCCCCTCTTAGTAATATGAAACCTGAGAGGATGCTCTAAATGAACAAGCAACGACATGATAAACGAGCTGATGCACGAGCCAAAACTGTTGTATTTTTCTCCCATTCACTCAAAAAATAGCTTGATTAACTGTGTGATATCATGTACTGCTCCTGCTAAAGATGGCAAAAGAGACTGTTGCCCGCTTTGACTTTGTCAAAGACACCAAGGGCACAGGATGACTAAATTACAGATGTAGCAGATTGTACGGCTCTGTGCCTGCTTAAGTTCCACAGACGTGTTAAATTACATTATCTCCCTAAGCTCTCTGATATTTGGTATTCACAACACGCTCCTTCAGACATATTGCTCTAATTTACTTCACAACGTAAGGATATTAAATGTTAAATAAAGGTGAAGCTGTATTTTCAATTCTTCTGGTTAGCAGTGTTGTGATTCCTCATGTTTCCCTTCCACGTTACACTGAATTGCCAAAAATTAAAAACCAGCCACAAAAACTGTAAGTACAAATTCAGATTTATCAAGTTTATGCTGGTGGCTGTTCATGATTTTTCAAACGATGGAAAGTGAGGCGTGGGTGTTTTGTAACATTTCAATTTTTTTTGGGATAGACAAGCTCAGAGTGATCCAACTAGAGTAATTTTCAATATGATTTATAAACACATTGACAGCAATTGGATTTCCATTGCAAACATGAGCAAAACTTTGTCGTTATTCCGCTAATGTCAAAAAGCAGCTCTTGCAGCGTTTCCATTAAGTAAGAAATGCAAATAAAATAGTGAAGTTTGTTGACACGATGAGTCATTAAAAAACATGCCATGCCCTCTTCCTCCGACTACTTCCTGTCTTCGTCTTGGTGGTTTGTGCCCGTGGCAACATCCTGTTGTTGATTGCGTGATGCTTAAAAAGTGCTTCCATTGCAGCTTTGCACAATAAAATAGTTTCAATTTGGCCAAAAAAAACAACAAAAATCAATCACATCCTAATGCAAAACATTTTATCAAAAAAACAGAGTTTGTTCAAAATTGGTGTGTTTCCATTAAATGAATGTTATTTTCGAAATGGTCAAACACAGTGCAGCTTCTGACCGTATACATGTGGAGGTGTCACTTTATCCGTCACCAATTACATTTTATAAAAAGTTATTTTCTTCACAAAAATTGCACAAACATAAGGGATTTTAGACACCCCAATAAACTTGCATTTTATCTTATCATCCCTCTAATGAGAGTCCAAATCGAAGAGCTTACAACATCCTAACAGTCAAACAAGAGGAAGATGCTTTCATCGTTTGCTCAGCATTTGTCTGTTTCCATTTGTTTCCTCAAGTTTCACGGCGTTAAGCTCCTTTTTTGGCCGTCGCTTTATTTCCCTGCAGTGATTAGGCGGGCGAGGTGTGCGGTGCAACGGAGGAAATCCAATTTGGCAACCGAAAGAAGAGAGTGGCATTTGTGCTGGATGGGTGCCAGGCCGGCACCGAGAGGGAACGGCCGTATTTACACGACTGATATATCTGTCGCACTTTGCTAATTTATCGGGACGTGTTCCATTAACCTCTGCAGGAAGTCGAGGCTGGCAGCGAGGGGAACTTCTTGAGAGCACGTTGACTTGTGGAGAAGAGTCTGAGTCAATCAGGGATGTCGCATTGTTAAGACCAGTGAGTGAGATCTCAGTAATACCCATTAAGATGAGGTTTATATTTCAAATTTCCTTTTTCGTTAGCAGAGCTGGAAGACCAAATGGCACCTGAACATTGCTTTGACTGTATTTTTTTATATTTCATTTGTGTGAATTCAAACTAATGATCTAGATAATGTCTGCCGGTTGTTCAGCATCTCAGTGTGATCGGAGTAACATATTAATAATCCGTATCTTTACTTGTTCTTACTTTATCAGTGAAAAGTCAGAGGTGATGAAATCTGATAGGTACGATTGTTCAATGATCCTCTGGAATGAAATGAGGTTTTGATGGATTTTTTCTTTTATTCTTGATCCTAAATGAGTTGTTAAAGCTCAGTCTGGTCCATAATTCTCAACTTTTTAATGTGCCAGTGTAAAGATTTGTATGTGTTTGGACCTTTAGCTTCATCTGTGCTTCTGGTTTGGATCATTTCTCAATTTTATGTTCTCAGGCCTGATTTAAGTTTATTGTTCTTGGTTATTTTCTGCTTTTTATTTGTTCAATTAGGGCACTTTCACACCAGATCTGTTTAGTTTGCCTTGATTGAACTTCAGTTTGCTTTCCTAGACAGTCTGATTGGTTTGGGGAGGTGTGAATACGTAAGCTTGACTTTGATGCGGATAAAAAAAAAAGAACTCGAACTAAAAACCCTGCTCTGCATCAGGGTTTTTAGTTCAGACACAGATGAACATCTGATTTCAAACTCTGGCACAGTTTGCATGCACATGCAAGTGGACCAGAGACTGCCCCAAAAGTCAGAAGCAGACTAAAGCGCAGGGCATTCTGGGTAAATACAGCCAAAACAATGGTGTATGTAGGAGAAATGTCAGACAAGAGAGAATTCCTAAAACTCTTAAAATCTCACACCACTCTATTTTAGTTTACGTTTCATGAAGCGGGAGGTTGAGCTCACTGTCTTCTTCAGAGATTTTCATGTTGTTTCCTGCAGTGGTTCTTGTTGCAGCGCCACCAGAGGTTAAGAGGGGAACAGGTTTTTCAAGGGCTTGGTTTGTTTGACAGTGCAGTGTGAAAGTGAACCGCAGCTGAAAATGTAACAAATGTTGCAACTTTGGCCCCCAATGGTGGAATCAAGTCTACCAGACTATCAGGTGTGAATACACCTGAAGATTGAGTTGCCTTAGATGTGTGTTCCTTTGTTTACCGTTTATTAAAGTTTTTTTCCCATTTCCCATGTTGTTTCGCCTCGTCTCTTTGCCTGCCATTTTGCTTCCCTTCCACGCTGTTTTCACCTGTCCCTTGCTGCCACTACTCACCTCTGATTAGCTCTTCATGTTTCTCTCCACGTTAAAATCCACGTTTTCACTCACTGCAGGACTCTTCCATTTCCTTCCCTTTCCTCCTGTTTTCTTTCTGCCGCCTGCCTGCCCATGTCTAGCCCTGATTTTCATCATACCTGCCTTTAAGTTTCATATTTATTTCTTCATGAAAGCCACTTATGCCTCCGGGTCCACCTGCTCCTGGGTCTCACTTAAACCATTATGTCAGGTAACTTGAGCAAAGGATAAATTATGATTAAAGTAACTTCAGTCGTTCACCGCATTGAGTCAAAAAGTGCCTACAGCCAATAAAAAAAAAGACAAGTTTTGTCAGTTCCGCCAGACGCTACAGTGTTGAAACCCTTCTTCTGTACGGCACATTGATTTATCTCCCAACCGACACAAAGCGATGAATTCACGGCACGCGACATTACTGCTCAGTCAAGGCTGTCTGGGGAGAAATTATAATGCCTGATGGTGTCTGAGAGTTAAATCCACAGAGCAGATGCACGACGGGTGCGGAATTCAAAGCGCAATGAAACTTATCTCTCCAAAGCACAGCAGGCTCTACGGAGACAAACTTGCTAATAGCGCCGAGTGGAGTTCTGGGAGTTTCCAGTAACGGAAAAAAAAAGAAACACAATTAAACAGGGATTCTCTCTGTGAGAATCAAGCTGTCCCTGTGACAGACGACTGGCAAATCTTCAGATGAAGCCGGTTATATCGGTCTGATCTCCGAAGGTTTTAGTCTGAGCTGAATTAAAATCTTCCCACTCGAATGCCATACGCTTATGATAAATATGCAATTTTCGTGATTTCTAACAGAAATGTTTATATAGTTGAGCCCAAAATGATTCAAACCCCTGACTGGAAGAAAAATTTGGATCGGTCACATCTGAACCTGACAGAGAATCTGTGGAGGGAGAAAAAGTTTAAAGAAGTTTAAAGTTTAAAATATTAGGTGTTTTCTTACCACATAGTATCATTTTATAAATCAATCGAGTAGTTATGTTACCTTCAGTTGTAACATAACTATATAAAAATTGTTGTTATAAAAATTCTACATATATGTCAAATATGACTTAAAATAAATTTCACGTTGCAACGTTTTTTTCTGTCTGTTTAGAAACTGCAACTCCACCTTCAGGAAAAATGTTATGTAAAAAAACTAAACAATTGTTAAGATTGGAAAATACATCAGTATTAATAGTCTTTAGGGGTTACTTGATGTCACAATATTTTTTTTACCTGCAAGAGTCGTCTACAGTAGATGGAGAGACTGGATAATCCTAAATTGCTTTTTCATCTGTCTGCCTTATTGGACTTAAAAATGTTCTTGCACTTGCAGTGGATGGCCAGTAGTTGATAGTGTATTTTGTGATGCACTAGTGTCCACTTAAGTGGTCAATGTTCATTTATTACATAAAAGTCCACAAGAAACACAAGAAAATCCTTTTAGACAGCTGTCCACTGTAGAGGTGAAAGGGTTAAGGTCTTTGTCTAGTCATTTTCTAGAGTCCATTCACCCAAATGTTTTGACAAATATGCAAACATTCACACAACATGCAGATCAGTTGAGGTAAATATTCACCCCAATATTGTTATATTTAGCAACTTTTCCAACAACAACAAAAAATCGGTATCGGCCAAAATCAGGACAGGCAGGTCAGGTGCACCGCTAACAGCCGTAATGCATGTATAGTTGTACATGTATAAAGTTACACTCATTATTATTGTTCCAATGTGCAAAAAAGAGTTGAAAATAATGGGATTCAGACACAGATGAACATCTGACAGAAACTGTCTGACAAAAACTTTGATTTTTAAAGTATTCGACTGCGATTATATCGCAGTTGAATACTGCGATATAACAGATTAGACAGTTCCAAGTGTTCTCCACGTCCTACTGCGGTTTTATTTTAATTATTTCCACCTTTATGGATAAAATGAACATAAAGACTGCAGCACTGCACTGTACCATATAATTACAATGCTATGCTAAACTGCTGTGGGGGGGATTTTAATGGGCATCATCACAGTTTTGCAGTGAAGTCCTGAGACCAAACTAATGTCAATAGTAAAACCAGACTGCAGTAATAAAGCAGTCGCAGGCTAATAGCTGCCCCTTGGGATCTGATTATGCCATTTGTGTTACTCATTAAAGCAACACTGACAGTAAAAATGCCAAAACCTCAGCAATAATGACTTGCAGTAAGAGGCGTGTGTGTGGAAAAAAAAGTCACAAAAACACTCCAGAGTCTGTTCAGCTCGCCTTCCAAACCGTTTTCACAAGGTAAGTAAATGACAACTTTGTGCTCGACGAAGGGTTTCTGATGTAGGCAGAAAGACGGTAAACCTTTCCAAGGCTTCGGCACAATGGAGGTCCGGAGACGGAAACACACCCGCTCAAAGTAAAACGGGGGAAAATACGATCGTGAGAACAACTCCAGGCTGCGTTCGGCAGCCGCGCCGAGCGCCTTGTGATGTTTGGCGAGTCATTTCCATTCCACAGAAATGAATTTGCATACGTTTGATTTCCCCCCCCCCCTTTGTGCAACAACAACACAGACACAAATAAATTAAGGTCCATCCTTCCTGGTGAAGATTATTTATCTCCTTTACTCAAGATGACAGAACTTCCACAAAGGCGGCATCGAGTTACTCGGCGCCCGGCGCCCACTGCTTCCACACTAAAGACTGGTCGACTCCACGCGGGTCCCTTTCCTGTAAAATCAGCCCTATGCATCTGATAATGAAGGGCTTCCTCGGCCCGCTTTGACGCACAGAGGCAGCGTGAATCACTGTAATGTAATGCACGCCTATAGCAATAACTCCGATGCTAATCCTTCAGCTGAAAAATCAATTTTTCACTTTTGGCTCCAGCTGCCCTGAGGAAGACAAATCACACGACTAGTCAAACCAGCGACCGGAATCAAACAGACCGGGGATCGGAGAGCGTAATGCGTCGCGTGTAATCGGTTACAAGTCGCTGCCAGGACGAGAACGCCGCCGTTTCATTTTCATCAGCCTCTCATAAAGACAAATATGATATAATTAGGGCGATTAAGACGAGCAGAGACTAAAGGCCAACAGTGTGAACATAGCCGGAGATAATGGGAGGATTACTGGTGACTCACTTAGAGCAGCTAATGGGCTTTTTAAACACAAAACATTCATTTGCTGGCAGACGTGATTGACGTGACAGAAAATCTGTGATTTACAGAGACCAGGAAAAGTATTCAGACCCCTTGAACTTAATCACATTTCATCACATTACAACCACAACATTTAATGCGTCTTCCTGGGATTTTCTGCATGGGGAAATGAAATAAAGAAGAGAAAATAATGGACGCCAACCATGGAGCTGTATACACCAAAAAGAGAGAATGGAACCCCAACTTAGATAGATAAGTTAATGTAATGAAATTCAGCTCGTCAGGCTTACTTTATTTATGTTTGTTTAACACAACGGCTTATTAAACTTGATATATATTTACATGGATAAACTTAATTTTCTACTTGTAACTTCATTAAATTAAGTTGCATAACCAGTTTTTTTTAAGGAGCTATAGAGAAATCAAGAAATTCATACGAAGTGGTACTACTTCAACATATTTTTACTCAAGTAAATGTAAGATAAATCCATCCAAAAAGTGAATCAAGTAATAGTAAAAAAGTACATTTGCTAAAAAAAAAGGTGCCTCAAGTACTCAGTAACTGGTCGTAGCATTTGATTTGGTATTTAAAAATGATTTTATCACAATGAAAAATGTGCAAATTTTGGTATTTTAAAGACCAAAAAGGAAAATAAAATTCAGAATATACTGTACTATACAGGTTTCAGACTGAAACAATCAGATTCAGAGATGAATTGATTATTGAAATTATCATCTACTAATCTGGTTATTGATTAACTGGAGTATGCAGATTCAAAAGAGACTCTGCAAGTAGGATGATTTCAGCTTCACCTGCTTCAAATTTTGTGAAAAAAAATCTATAATTTATTAAGCACTTTTGCTGTCCAAATATTATTGGTTAATTAAAAGAAATAGGCAAAACATTTTCCTTACACCGTACTGATGTTAAAGCTGCAGCGTGTAACTTCTATAGTCACATACGGGATACCACAAGGTTCAATCCTGAGACGCCTCCTATTCAATATCAATATCTATATGTTCCCACTACTCAGGTTATTACAGGAAATAAGATGAGCTATTATAGATGATACACAGCTCTACATTACCATGTCACCAATCTCTTTGTAGAATTGCCGCCAGGGGGCTGAAACAAATTGCATGGAGCAGAAAACCATGTCTTGTGGTTTGACTCGAAAACATGTGACATTCAAAGGACTTTTCTGTTATTTTGGTACTGGCAAGAAAAATAAATGTGACCAATCGAGATATCAGGTCTGCAAAACCCAGCAGCAAAGGCTGAAAAAGTCACTTAAATTGTCAGGTGGGGAAAAAATGCCCCGCACCTTTAGGAAAAGAGATCAGCACTGAGCAGATGAGCACTGACCCGATCTGACCCAGTTCTCCCTGATTTATGGTTCCCGTTCTCTCAAAAGACACAGCTTTGTTCTGGGGGGGGGGTCATAAATCTCCCTCACCTCAGAGCTGATCAGCTGACCCTCCAGTCCCGGCAGCCGTCCCATCCTCCAACCCCCACCCCCAGCTCCATCGCCTCTTCTCCCCACACAGCGCCGTCTGCAGCCAGGCTCTCGACACAAAGCAGAAATCACCCGAGCCACGAGGGCTGGCAGTTAATCACAACGAGCAGACAAAGGTATGAAAAAGAGCCGAGCGGGCCAGCGAGAGGAGACTCGCCGCTATCGCTGATGCCGTTGAAATGGGACAGCGGAGGTTTACCTGTATGGTAACCTCTGCTCCGTCTCGGGGCTGCGCTCCATTCCAACGTGAAATGAAGTTCTCAGTGTTTACAATGAGCCAGGAGCAGGGAGGAAGGCCGAGACGGGGCAGAGCTGTGAGGACGCGAAGATGTCTCGGTGGGAAGAAAACACAAACACGACAAAGTGACACCACTGTGTTTGTGCCTCCAGCAAAGTCTAAAAAGGCTTTAGACTTTTTAGACTTTGGATTAATTAGGAGGCAAATTCATTAGAGTGATGAGCTCATGAGCTTCTGAGAAGCTGAAACATGAAAGAGGTCAACAAAGCAAAGTGCAGCCCAGCTCAGCAGGCTAACTGTTAGCCGCAGCGGCGCATGTCAGAAATTGGCATGGGTCGGTTCTGGCTTGGTAAGATATGGTTTCAGACTGGTACTCCACACATCCCTGTGAAAATAAATGTCACAATATGACAAAAAATAAATAAATTCTCTCAACCACTCACTCATTTCTTCATCCATCCATCCATCCATCCATGCCTTCAAGTTAGCTTTAATGACGACGCTGACTGGAAAGATTTCTTTTGGCAAGGTCTTCCTCTTGAAAATAACCATGGGTGGAAGTTTCTGGCCATTAGCCTGGCAATCGAGAACTACAGTGAAAGATGACTTCTCAATCCCTGTGGTGTGAACATTTACCGTACATGCTCCCATTTCATCCACTGTGTGGTTCACAGAAATATCAAAGGTGAGTGGAACCTTGTCCATGTTGACAATGTGCTCTGGCCGGATTCTTTTTTTCAGTCATCTTGTCTTTGCAATATGGGCGGAAAGTGGCCAGCTTTTCTTGGCAGTTGGCATTTGGCAGTTGCTGTGAAACAGTAGTTTGTGTAGAGATTACGTCTTTTCATAAGCCGAAAGCACCAAGAAGGAACGCCTCTAAATTCATTGAATGTTTGCATGATAGAGCTATTGCCTTCATTCGAATAGTGATTGTACTGACACTTCTACTTGCTGCTCTCTGTTCAACAATCCACTGTTCGAGTTTTTCCTCCAACTGTAGCCATGTCGCTTTGTTCCCTCAGAAACTCTGTTTAGTCTTATTTACTTGGCGCCGGTCATCTTGTTTTCTCCACTTCCGCACCATAGATTCGTTAATGTTAAATTCCCTCGCTGCTGTTCTATTCCCGTATTTTGCTGCGTGACTGAATTTAAACTCTGTGTCGTAAGCATGTCTCTTAATAGGAGCCATTTTGGGGTCTTTAAACAAACACACAAATGGAAATGAAACAGCACACTTCATGTAGTCATATATCCCAGCATGCACCGCACGCTTCTTCTACAGGGGAAAATGAAGTCAGTTGCTGCTTACCGTAGTTGTGAGACCTGTTGGCTCAATATTGGTCCATATATAAGGTGCACTGGATTATAAGGTGCACTGTCGGCTTTTGAGAAAATTGAAGGTTTTTAGGTGCGCCTTATAGTGTGGAAAATACGGTAATTTCGATACAGCTGAAAAACCACCTCATCCTAGTGCAGAAACTTTCTATAAAAAAAACAGGAGTTCGTTCGAAATTGTTGCATTTCCATCAAGTGAAATTATTTCCAAAATTCCATTGTGAGCAACTATATGGTCAATGGAAATGCAACTAATGTCAAGTCTAGAAAGACAAAGAGGCAAAAACGACTACAAAGGAAGCCAAAACAAGATGGAGAACAAATGGCAAACAAGGTGCGGGTGTGAATTAGAAAGGGAGAACGCTAGAGAGACGAGTCAGACATTCCTCAGTGAAACAATCAGCCAGGAAACAAACACGAGCGCAGCAGCACACCGAGACTACAGATTGAACCGTGTCGCCTCTCATGGCAGCACCGTCATAAAATCAAATCCACGCACTCGCCTACCTAAAGCGTGTAAAGCTCCCAGCGCACGCTCTGCTCAGTGTTCGTGTATGACGCGCTCGCCACCGAGCCTAAATGAACTCAGTAAGTCATGCAGGAGGAGATAATTGGCTCTCGGAGAAGTGGGACCAACGCTCATTGTGATGGCGAAGAGTAGCCAGGCAGTAAGTTGTCATCTTTTCTTTTTTTTTTCTCTCAATCCTGCACATGGATGTTTCTTTCACCGTCTCATTTGTTCACTAGGTCTCTCAAGAGCCCTCCATCCGTCCCCATCCTCCAGTTTTTCCACTCCACACTCTTTATTCCCCAAAGCGTCACACCTCTCTCCAAGGTAGCAGCTAACAGTCTCCTTTCTCAGAGGTTTTTCCAGTCTTCTCTCCTTGTTTTCCCAGCTTTGTGGCCCTAGAGGACCACTGTTTTCACACCATCTCCAACACTTTCCACTCTGTGCCCCATATAAAGTGTTGCATAAAGACAAGTTGCAAGTTAAACTAATTACAGTTCAGGGTCAGAGCAGAGTGGGACAGACCTCAAGAATTCAGGATCTCTGTTTAAGGGATGATAACATAGGAGTATGCGATGGGACGGTGTCTCCATATCTACAGGATTTTGTAGTTTTTGTTCTGATAGATGCAATCAGAAAGGTCGTCTTTTCCTTTTGGTTGAAAGCATGTTAGATAGAGAAGAAAAAGAAGTTATTATTTTACCAGGCCTAAAGTGTCTTTCTGGATCTCTTAAACAATTGGATGATGTTTAAGCAGATGTTTTATTTTCCAAAGAAGCACAATGGCACAGCCAATAGGGGGGCAAGGAGGGGCCAAGGCCCTACTTTTATAAAATTCTGGCTACCCCGGAATATCATATTGAATTCGTACGAAGGTGTACAGTCATATTCTTGCATCGTGATATAAATGTAAAAAACAATAAATAAATGAACATCTAAATAGAAAGTTTTAAAATTATAATATTAGCATTAGTTATGGTAAAAGTGATTAGATTCAACAGCTAAGAAATATTGCTCAAACAAAAATAATTATATTTACATAAGTTGAAAACTTCAACAATTTGATAGCAATGCTAGGGAACAAAATGAACATTTTAATTCTACAGAATTAATTTTTATCATGATGTAACAGACAATATGACAGTTTTACTTTTTCTTACAGTATTTCTAGTATTTCTAGTGTCTTGAATGTAAGAAAACCAACAGGTGGTTTAGGAGCCTTGAAGTAGGGGAAAAAAAACGTTTATGTTTTATCAGTAAATAGTTCAAAATAAGACATCTCTATTGTCTTTATGTTCTTTATTAGTCATTGCCTTACAAAAACAAAACAGCACAAGCCTTTAAATGCAACCTCATTTCTAAATGGTGCATCAGGAAAATGATGAAAATGAACTTGGTCAACTTTGTTTTGTACGGAGGGTCTAAGATTGTCCTGTGATGTATGGAATGGTTGTTGCTATGAATCTTGCCTGTGCTGTAAACAACCATCCCTCTCTGCAAAGAGAGAAGTTCAGAGCCGAACCAGGCGGCTGTTAATGTTGTCTCAATATTTGGAAGCGTTGGCCAACATGGGCTGAACGGCTATGTTCACTTCCTCCGCTGCCATTGCTAAAACTGCAGACAGACTACAATTCTAAAACACTACAGTGGTTCACAACTTCTCCTTCTGTGTGCTGATTGGCCTGGTTGAAATTCTACAGGCGGGATCTAAGTGAAAGGAGAAAATCCAGACTGACAGTGAAGCGAGATTTGAATCAAGTAAAATAGGTTAGGAAAGCAATGGTTAGGCTGTAGACAGAGAAAAATGATTAGTTTTTCATGTAAACCAAACCACAGCTGTTTAATGTGCCGGGCTTTGGCTATTCACGCACTGATCAGGTTCTGGGGCAATTCTTTTGAAACTTTGAAGCCTACTTTCTCCCTAATTTTGTTTACAGAGTGCCGACATTCAAATGTCCACATCTCCCTCATTTTTAATTTTTTTTATTTCTAAGCGTTTGACATCAGTAGAAACTTTAAATCCACACTTGCAGAATTTGAAAATAACTCAAAGCCCTCCTGGGACATTTGTCCCTGGTTTTGTTGTGTCCAGTGACCAGGAACTGTGACCTCAGTAAATGTTATCACTACAAAGTGCACAAAAAGACTTTTCCAATTTCCCAGGCATAAAACATGCAACATATTGACTAGTTGAAGCTGGACATTAGTATTTTACCCAGCTAACAAATTCAGTACAAAGATAAAACCAAAATCGTATTTGTGACAGTTCCTAAAAAGTAACATCTGTCTGCGTTGGGGGAAATAAAAAGAACGCTTCTGAAAAGTATATTTTAGCACTTGCACCATTTTTTCTAAGTGAACTCCAGGCCTCCAGCTCCAGCAGTATCTCCAAACCTGTAGCTGCCGCAGCACCTGCGTTGTCTGGGTTGCTGCTGATGGATTAGTGAAACAACAAACAGCTTCAGTTGCAGGTGCATCAGCTGTGCCATTTGAATTTTCTTCCCCTGGCACTTTGAGCAAATGCTGACATTTGAAGTTTGTATTTCTGTCAGTGGGACTTTTCCCAACCTTAAACGACTCACTGAGGAACGCTACGTACGGCTGCAGCGCCCGGGAGTCTGCTTCGGTCTTCCAATAAATTACTTCTACATCATTATTGTGTCAAAAAAAGTTTTTGTCCTGAATTTTATTGTCTTAATTGAACCCTTTAGTCTGATGTGTTGCAGCTATTAAAAGCAGAGCTCCAGAAACGTTCGCGATTTCACACCCTGACGAATTAAAAGTCTTTTATGAGAGATAAATAATGCAGGAAGCCGGCGTCGCCTTCAGGTCCACATCTGTACTGTCAGTCTCATTCCACCTACTCTCTCTGATCAAAGCTGCTCTCTGCCTTCATCAACAGCTGGTGTGAAGACAAAAAATAAAAAGAAATGTAGAAAAAAAAAAGAGCAATGGCACGACAGCGTACTTCTCCAGACTATCTCAGCCACCAACTTTTAAACACAGTTTGCCTCTGGTCTTTACTTCTCTGTCAGGGATGCATATTTCAAATGGTAATTCACCATCTTTCCTTTGATTCTTCTTTTTTCCCCTTTCTTTGACATTTGGTAGTGTTGCCAAGCAATCTCCTAAATTTCAGTGCAATCTTAAAAGATAAAAGAATTCTCTTAGGTTAAATTTAATATAAAAAAAGTTCTCTCTCAATTTTTTATCTTTTTAACCCCGATGGAGGGGGGAAAGATTATGTGTTAAACCTATGATGCCAAATGATTGATATGCAAATTTTCCTGAGGTTTCCCCCATCATTAATTCTCTTGGATGATACCGAAGCTGGCGTTCAGACTGTAGCTTGACAAAAGATCTACTTTTGCTCTAAAGGAATGTAAAATACATTTAAGTCGTCAGAATTTGACCAAAGAATTCTCAACTAAAGAGGATAAAACGGAGTGTGTGGATGGCAATTACATTTTATTCTTTTTGTGAAAATAATCAAAAACTGGATTTCAAAGATAAGAAAATCAGCATTCATATGCAGCAATATTCAACATTACATTATTATGAAGTTCATTTACTTCAGTAGCTCAATTCTCTAAGTCAAACATATAGATTAATTCAACACATGCTGATGTTTTAACCCTTTACTTCCAATAGTTATCATTTTCTGCTTAAAGCCAATGAACAAACAACATTAAAGATTAGAATACTATGGCAGATTGTTTTAATACAGAAATGTGGATGTAATAAAAGTATGTTTAATCCCTACTTAAAGTTTCAGAAGGTAATTTTCATGTGACGTAGTATGCATATTTTAATATACTGAATATAACTGTGTATAAATGGTTAACCAAGTAGTTCATGCGTAGACATGGTCTATTTGTACTTTGCTTGAGAACTTAAAGTCACATTTTTTTAACCTCATTTACCACAATTTTATTTTTGTCAAAGTTCGATTTGAATACAGTGATTTTTGTAATTTAAACCTACAGTCACTGGCAACTAGGAAACATCCAGTTTTTTTTAGGTAAATGGAAAACTATTTCATTGGACCAAAAGTGTGTCGGCTCAACAAACATGTCCAACGGTGTTCATATTGAACGATGATCCAGTGCTTCTACAGACTGAAGACGTCTCTTGACTGAATGTTTTGTATCCAGGCAGCTTTAGCTCAAACTGTACCGAGCCGAGCCTTCTTCACTTGGAAAACTGTTGCTATTCTGTCAGTGCCCTTGACATATCCAAGAAATGGCCCCTGGTGTCAGTTCCCGATGCACTGGTATCAAGCAATGTAGCAATCCGACAGCCAACACAGCAAAAATCACCACTTGTTCACTGGCGAACAAGCAGCAAGTTCCTCCCAAAAGCCCTCAGAGGTAGGATTGGGTGAGCCAGGCCTCTGAACCGCTCAGCTCATATTATCACGAATGAACTGGTGCAATGAAATTGACTTCTTGCTCAAGTTCAGCTGCAGAATTTTGGAAAAGCCATCCCCTCAAACTGGAAAAAAACTAGAGACCCCCACAGTGGGAGCAGCTAGTGATTCTGTCAAGTTACGTCAGATGAAGCTATAAAAGCACAGACTCCCAGTGTGCAAAGAAATAAATTATCCACTGTATCCTCAAAGGGATAAAATAACTTATTTCCTATGTTTGTAATGTTAACTTTTTCTATTATTTCCAACGCAAATTAAACAGTTCACGAAGAGGCAATTTAATTAGATCCCCATAAATTGTATTACTGTTCGAAAAGCAGTGCCCTTCTGTGTTTGTTATGAATATTGAAAATTTGAAGGCTTTTGTCCAGCCAGAGTGGTAATGAACTAAGGTGTATGAGGGAAGCGCGGCGTAAACGGCTCACAGTCGACTCTCTTAACAGCTGGAAGCTAAACCTCAGCAGGATTCACTAATCTCAGACACAGCGAGAAGGTTGAAGCTTTTCTCTCTGAGCTCTTGGTACAAAGACTCCTGCTACAGAATAATGGGAATGTGGTTATGAACCTCTCACACAGGAAGTCAATATGGGGAGTCGAGTCAAATACTATAGGGGAAAGAGAGAACTACTAAAGGATGGATGAAATATAAGCTGAAAGAAGTTGGGCCTTTTTAAGGAAGTCCTTCAGACTAGTCTGTAGTTCCTATTTAACCCTTCCAGACCAAAGGTAGCAGTGATGATCCAGCCAAATCTTCATTACCCTAATTCTACCAAACTTATCGCTATTTGAAAAATTCCAATGGTTCTAAAAGGGGAGATGTTGTACTTTCCAACCAACATTTGAGAACGTTTGAAACTTAGGTCTTATAGGGTTAAAGACTGTTACTGGTTTTCACAAGTGTTGACTATGTGATGTTTATGATGTTTTTATGTCTTCATGATGTAAAAGCACTCTAAACTGCCTTGTTGCTAAAATGTTCTATACTAATAAATTTGATTGAAAAACAAATTTTAAAGAAAAAACTACATAGGGTATAGAATATGATACAAATGAAAACACATGCATAGAATATATGTCCTTCCATCAAACATTTCCAATATTTGTGTTATCAATTAGGACATAATGAACACATCTGTGAGGGTGGTCGCAATTCTACCTGCTATTTGAGGCTGACTGCAGTGCCGGTGATTTACCTGAAATTGTAAATGGATGCAAAATTGAAGCAAATGTACCAAGAGGAGAGAAGCTGCAAATTGAAGCTGATTTATTTCTCTCCTAGCAGGAAATAAATGATTCCAGGAGTGTTCTTTCCCCTCTTAGTGAAGAAATAGTTCTGGCTTTAAAAGTATCTTAACCCCACTGCCTTCTACATCGAGGGCGAACGCATTAAAACACAAAAGATGTTGGACTACAACGGATTCTGAGGGGGAACCTGGTGTTAACCATGTTGGGGGGGCCTTACTATCACAGCCACAGCCTGATACCCCTCATCCTCCTGCTCTTAATAAATATGAAGAGTCCAGCTTTGCTTTGTTGGGCTTCCACTTGACAAGCAACATCAATGCATCTTGGAGTGTATGAATATACAGTTTGGATTCCTGCCAGGGTTCGCTCTCTCTCCTTCCTGTGCTAATCTTGGCTTGGATAACAAGCATTTCAGTCCATTCTTTGGCTCTCTCTGCCAGGCAGGAAGTGAGTCGGTAACTCAAGTCAGTTGATGTTAAGATTTCTCTGAGCGCAGACAAAAAAGCTCACTTCCTGCTGTCACTGGAGATGGCTTCATTCTCCCCCGGCCTTGGTAACCCTCGTTTTCCCAACGTTAGCCTGGCAGAAGCCCAGCTAGCCGCCCAGGCACTCATGACCCGCAACACCTCAGAAAATCGACACATCAAAACTCCAGGGACCGCAGAGTACAGTCAAGAGGCAGAGCAACAATTATTTCTGGCATTTGTCTAACCTTTCACAAATAAATGAAGTGAGCCACAGTTGGTACCGTCTCTGCAGATGCTGCGGAAATCATCTGTGATTAGCTGGTGACTAGCTTGGTTTGTTCAGTCTACTGCACCCAAGTGATCTGGGTTTATACTACACAAAGACTGTGACGGTTATTAAAAATCCTCAACTATGTCTTTGAGATAAAAAGAAAACAAATTGTAGAGTAAATTAGACTTGAACATCAATACCAAACATATCAGATGTAAAATAAACCTTGTAGCAAAGTATGAAGGAAAAGCATCACCTCCTGCAACACTGGGAAGTCTATTCTTTGGTAAGAATTACATATTTAAATTTCTTGTACAATATGGATGAAATGTGACTGTATGAGTCACTTTATGAAGGGTAGTCATTTTTTTTAGCAGTGAGGATAGAAATATGTCAGCCATTTAGTTAGTTCTGGCCAGACTTCTGTCTCATTCTCACAGCCGGAGCTGGCATCTGCCGCTCCGCCAGGCAGAACCATTATGTCCAAGAAGGGCAAACAGAGAACATGGATACGGTAATTGTTTCTACGCTCTGCGGTGTGTGTGTGTGTGTGTGTGTGTGTGTGTGTGTGTGTGTGTGTGTGTGTGTGTGTGTGTGTGTGTGTGTGTGTGTGCGCGCACACTGCTCTGACTTCTGCCAGGAGTGCTAATTGACTGTGAATGCATGTGCTGAGAAATAGTATGGAACTTTATCCTGTAGCTTTCAGACTATTCCTCAGTACTATGTTTTTGTGGTTACGAATATTAAACTTTTATAAAGATTCATGTAAGATATTGAAGTAGCATGATAAAGTGGGGGTAAACCTTAAAAAGCCACTGGCTTTGTTTCCATTGCAAACGTCCACAAAACTAATACTAAAAAAACTCAATTTTGCAATTGCGGCATTTCCATTAGACAGGAAACCCAATTAAAATCACATGTAAATAAGTTTGTTCATGTCATTAAAAAACATGCTGCACCATCATCCTTCACTTCCTGTCGTCTTTATGCCAGTAGTAGCATCTGGTTGTTGGTCACATGGTTTGTGTGATGCTGCAACCTGTTTAGCATTGAGATAAATAGCTTTGCTAACAGGATAACTCCTTTTAGCACTACTTAAACACAACAATAACCTTTTCCAGGGTCCAATCAGATTATCTCTTGAAGTATTAACCCCTGGAGAACAAAAACAGCATTCATATCCACGAGATTGATTAAACCATGTGGAGTAGTTATAAATTCCATATGTATTTGGAACATAGAAGTAAAGTAGAAAATATTCAGATTTCTTCCATGCAAAATATGGAAAAAAATAACTTGTTTTATTTAAAAAAAATCTGGAACCAGTATTTTTCAAATCAATATTAAGGAATTATTGACTTAGGAAAAGCTCCTATATCTTGCTTAAAAGTTACATGTAGGTTGATCTCATCTTACTTCTAGTGTGCTAAAACATTTGCACTAGAAACCAGAAAAAAATACTTTAAGATTTTGTGTTTTTGCAGAGTAGTTGCCCTTGAGGTTTTACACACAACAATATGCTTGTCATACGTATGAAGACATGGCATTCGGCTTTACATTTCAGTGAAATTTGGGCCCCTAAACAATAGCATAGAACCTGGAACCTGACAGAGTACAACCCATGCTGAACTGATAGATGGGAATATTATAGAAGCATGCACAGCACAATTTCTGGGAGCTATTTTCAGATTGATGTGGGTTGTGGGTCGGCCCCGTCTTCTCTGCTGCCTCACTCCAGATTTTCCTTGTCACACACCTCTGAGTCAGACAGCGACAATCACAACATAAACTGCATTATCTGGAAATCTGGGCTCACAATCGCCTTCTGCTAAACTTTGGAGAGACCAGAGCAGGAAAATGAGGAGACCACGTCCCAGTACGCTTCTGTCAGATGACACGCTCGCGTTTTCAGCTCTTCCTAAACACCGACTTCCTAAGTAACTTGAGAGAATTTAAAATAAAAATGGTCCTCGGCACGACGCACAGATCCAGTTGGAGGGCGACTCGCACTCGGCTTTCCGTCTGTCGGCGAGAGCAGAATTCATTCCGGAAAAAGGAGGTTCTGGTAACAAGCAGAGGCTCATGGTGTGAGCCTCGGCCCGCGGTGACCCCTAATGAGCCGGCAGCCTCCTGCCACAGGCGGCCAGGCTGCTGCACTTGTAATGAGCTGCTGTTTTGCTGCAGGCCTTTCAGATGAGCCATGGAGTCGTCGTTGGCACCACAGGACATGAGCAACTCTGGCAGATGATGCAACTCTGTGGCCATTTTAATGTTTTTATGACTTATGTGAACAAACTTAGTCACGTATCATTTTATTTGCGTTTCTTTTTTAACACACAATTGCGAAATTATGTTTTATCAACGTTAAGTGAGATTCGGCTAACTTCCGCTGGTGCTGGTTAACTGAATATTGACAAAGTTTGTAATAGAAATGCAGCTGTTAGACCCTGACTGACTGTCATATAACACCTTTATGGTTGTCTGAACTTTTTCCATAAAAATGTGGAAAAAATGATGACCTTGCTGAAGCATTTCTATCCTGGAACTAGGAGGTGGATGAAACGACTTAGAATTTTATCAATATTTTTTAGTACTATTGTGATGATGATAAAAAACTATTTATTACTTCTCTTTTACTACAAACATAAACGCTGCCCTTGAAAAGCGTCTCTATTTGAAATAAGCTCCTTCAGGATGAAACGTATCTGTGATTTATATCAAACTGCACAATAAGACTTAATTGATTTGTATTTATTTTTAATTAACATATTTTTATGCTCTTGTGGAAACAGTAGAGAAAAGAGCCCGTTTTTCTTTTTTGACATAAAATGAAATTTATTGTGAAAAATTAAAATAAAAATTTGAATTTCATTGCTTTTTCTTTTTGTTTTTGATTTAGTACATAAATTGGAAGTGGAATGGAAATAATGGTTTTCGAACAAAATTTGTAAAAGTCCTTTTCCTTTAGTCTGATTAATGTAATACAGAGAAACTAACTGCCTTTTTTATGTAACCCAATTAAAAGTGCAAAGTTGCTTTGGAGGGGCTGCAGAGATTCATGAATCAACAGGATGGTTATCAATCTCACACTTTATGGAAGGAAGACATTTTTACATGAAAGCTAAAAGAAATCCAGTTTGCCACGAGCAAAACCTGTTAGGAGGATGTGAAAAACTTGGTTTAGGAATTTGTTTACTTTTCAGCAGAACAACAAACCTAAACATTTAACCACAGGACTTATGTATTAGAATGGCCCAGTCAAAGTCCAGAGCTGAAAACAACATAAGCATTTGTTCTTATGCTTATGTTATGCTGCTGTTCTCCATCTAGTTTCACTAATATTTTTGGATAATTCTGCAAAGAAAACTTTCCATTTCAGTCAATTATGGGCGGTTCTAGACAGGGGCCAACAGGTCCGGGCCCCTGCTTTGGCCCCTGTATTGAAGACATAATACAAAATCAATAGTCTTTTCATGTACTGTGTTTTTTATGTTTGTTTTTAGAAGATGGGGCACACAAATTTGCTTTGTTTTTTTTCTGATTTGTCATGTAAAAAAATTGTATTGAAGTAGTCTGCAGATATTTTTTAGAAGGTTGTAGCAAAAATAATTCAAAGGAAAAAAACACAAATATGCCTACAAGTCAGAAGTTTGACAATATGTCAGATTTAAGTCATGAATATTAGTATTGGTATCCGTAATGAAACTGACCCTGTATTTACTTGTATTGGATTGATACCAAAATATTCCTTATTACACAGCTCCATAGAAATTATCACTGATTCTATTCACAGTTTTACTCTAAAAATAAATAAAAACAAGAAAAAACAAGCAGCTTTTTGGTTCATTGGCTCAGTCAATATTTTAAACGATGAAATATTGCCCTTTTTTAATGGCTCACAGTTTGGTTCCCTGCCTCCATGATTAGCCCCTGGTCAATTTGTTCTAGAACCGCCACTGCAGTCCCTAGATGCAAAGCTGGTAGATAGCTACACCAAAAAGGTTTGCAGCTATAACTGCAGGAGGAGGTGGATGAACAAAGTATTGATTTATGGGACTGAATATGACTGCATGTCACTCTTTTCAGATTTTCTCAATTAAAGAATTAAAAACCATCCATCCATTTTCTTGACACCCTTGTCCCTTAGTTGGGTCAGGAGGGTTACTGGTGTCCATCTCCAGCTAACATTCCAGGTGAGGTACACCCTGGACAGGTCGCCAGTCTGTCGCAGGGCAACACAGAGACACATAGGACAGACAACCATGCACACTCACACCTAGGGGCAATTTAGACAGACCAATTAACCTGACAGTCATGTTTTTGGACTCACAATCGGAGTACCCAGAGAAAACCCACACATGCACAGGGAGAACATGCAAACTCCATGCAGAAAGACCGGGGCTGGGAATCGAACCCAGAACCTTCTTGCTGCAAGGTAACAGCTCTACCAACTGCACCACTGTGCAGTCAGAATTAAAAACCATATAAATAAAACTATTTTGGTGTATAGTATAAAATCTTAAAAGATAATGAAATCTGTGACTAACACGACAAAATATGGAAAAGTTCGAGCTATATGGATACTTTTCCATGTCACCATGCAGTGAGGATTATTTATGCTCAGACTTATCCCTAATTTCGCAGATCTTAAGTAATTTTAGACGTAGTGTAAAGTGAACCTTACACCAGTTTTCACATTCAGAGACAGACTCAAAGAGTGACGTGACAGCCAGCTGGATGACCATGTATTTCTTCTTTAAGCTCTAGTTTTAATCAGAACCAGTCGATCACCGGGTTTGATCTGGATCAGCCCGGCTGCCGTGTCCAGGTCTGCGGGCTGCGCGCCGCGCTGCAGCCGGACGTGCAGAAAGTTAACACCCGGTTTCCATCTGGACACACGGGGCCGGTCAGAGGCAGAATGAAGCCGCTGGTGCCGTGATCTGACCGGCCACGTGTGTTTTTGTTTTACCTGACACACTTTGAGCTCTCGGGGAAAAAAACAAAAATAACAAAAACACATCCAGCATCTCGGAAACACAACAGATCTACTCACCTGCTCTGCGCATCGGCTGCACGCGCACATCTGCAGATGTCCTGTTTGTCTTCCCGTCCTCCGGTGTCTCCGCTCCTCTCCGGGTTAGACGGTCATCAACCTTCGGTTCAGTCGGGAGGAATGAAACAAGAGACGCTGCCACGAGATTTCTGAGGCGGCCGCTTCTCCTCTGCCGCGGTTTTCTCGCTCTCTCGCGGAAGGGAAACTTTGCGGATTCAGGTTACACGAAATTCGAATTCATGCAGCAGAAATTGCGAAACGCATCCCGGTATGTTTTTGAGACTCCTGCCGCTGCGCTGCGCTCCTCTCCTCTCCTCTCCTCCTCCTCTCCTCCTCTCCTCTCCTCCTCCTCTCCTCCTTTCCTCTGCTCTGCTCCTCCCGGCGGCAGGAGGGCGCTGCGCTCCAGCCGGGCCTGCGTGGCACGAACGGCCGAACATTCACCTGTCACCGCCGGATACAAGCGCATCCTGATGTCCAACACAGACGGGCTGGAGATGGATGAACCTGCAGGGGCGGACATAAGATTTTTTTTAGTTGTTTCCTTTTTTTTCCTTTTTGTTATTTGCGGGGTAGGGATGGTGCGGTGACTTCCAGGGGTTTAGTGATGATGTTAAGGGCTGCAGCAGGTCATCAAAACCAGGACAAAGACGGACATTTGTAAATGAAGAAATAACTTAATAGTTAAATGGCAAAAAATATATTTTTATAAGATTAAGTAAAAAGTATTTACTGTTGAATTATGAACAGGTATAAAACAATCTGTTTATTACACTTTATGTCTGCATTATAGAGTTTAGACCAGACCTTAAAAAGCTCAATGGCATTGTGTCTGAGCTCAATCTGACCAGACTAATTAACTGTAATTTTAGGCCCAAGCCCAAAGTAACCAGACATATTTTATTTAATTTAAGATTTTACACCTTAAGTACCACCATTTAAGTAAGCGTTTTAGCATTCTTCCAGCTCCATCTTGTCGCTTGTGACTGCAGGGTGAGTCGAGCGTAATTCATCTGGGATGTCAGACTGATAGGAGCGGAGCAAGGCGGAGCATTATACTCTATTTACACTATAGTAAATAGATTAGCACAACTTTATATTGTTCATTCTCGTTTAGTTTTCTCTGTCTTGTATCTATTGCAGGCTTATTAAACACGCCACAGAAGCCCAAACCTGACCCAATCCGACCATTAAGGAAATCATTTTGGCCGTTCCAACCCAAACATTGGGTCGTATTAGGCTCAATCTCTACTCTCAGCTTCCTGAAGGTGCTACACTCCATTGCTCTGACAAAGACGTGAACGTACAAACACTACCTGAATATCCAGACACCATGAGGTTCAGGAAAAAGATGGCTTCTGTTCACAAAGACATGTATTAAAAAAAAAGTATTAACCTTAAAGCAAAAGATTTTGGGAAGATGATGTCTGAAGTCACACAATAAGCAGTTCTGTAGGGATGTGGACTAAAAGGCCATGTAGTTAACATGGATCTTCCAAAGAGACATCGGTCCCAAGAGACCAGATTTGTTACTATGGGTCTTAGAAACAAAATCATTGTTCTATGCATGCTGCATCCTGTCATGTGGACACACATTTTTATCTTAATTGTTTACAAAGATTTATTGTCCAGTTCAAAAACTAAACAGTCTTAGATGTGAGACTCACTCATGTGTGATTAAACTGTAAAAGACAATCACTGTTGAATTTTTACTTTTTTCCACAGGTTCAGGATGTTGTGTGTTTCAGAGGTAGCCTAGCCAGAGACCATCCTTGTAAAGTTAGAGTCACGATGCCCAAACTTTTATGTCAAGAAATCAATTTTCACCTAATAGGGGTCTGAAGGACTTAATAGAGGTTTTGTCCCATGAAACCTTCAAAGGCTTTTGTTGCCTTTCAATACTGATGAAGGGGAGATAACAGGGAGAGTTGAATTGAACCAAGCCTCATTTTGGTTCCTGAAGAGGGGCCCTCTTCAGCAGCCTAAGCCCAGGATTGGAAGCAGCATTCCACACCCAGTTTTCGTTCGCCTTTTCTTTCTCTTCTGAAAAAACTATTTCTCTCCCTAAGACCACATGCAGCTGGAAAATACAACAAAGTCTTATACAATTAAAAGAGCTCGAGAGACTAGAAAGAATTAGAAAGAATTCAGTTATGGACTCAAACGTTGGTCAAAACATCGTATTTTTTGGAAGAACAAACCGCTTATTTTCTAAAATGCTGTTTTTTAAAAATTATTTCTTTTTATATGTTACCAAAACTGGCTTGTTCTGGCTACTTTACTCTCAGATGTGATCAATTCACTGCATGTCAAGTTCATTGGCCAAACATGGCAGCAGAACCACATATTCAACAATTGATGTGACCCTGAGATTTTCAGACCTCTACATCTTTTGACCCTGTCCATGAACACCTCAAACAGGATCTGGGGCAAGGGGCAGCACCGCTACACTCCAATTCACTCTGGAAACTAGTTCAAAATTGTGCTTTGAATGTGAACACAACTCTTACGCTATGCTGGGACTGGCTAACTCTTAAAAGGATCCCTGGCACCATGTACTCCCACGGCACCGTCCACAAAATGTCTCAGGGAACTTATTCACAAGTCTTCTCTAGGTTCATAAAGCTTATGTGGACCATGATCCAACTTCCCATGAGCACCTTAGCAATTTGGTACAGATAAAGATCAAGTCTGCTCTTCTATGGCCAGGACTAAAGGCCATACTGCTCCTACTGTCCCAAACAGTAGAGACTAAGACGTTGTTTCCCTTGATAGTTGGAACACAGTTTCTTAGGGTTCATTCACACCAGCCTTGTGGAATCCGCTTTAATTGGATTCTTGTTCACTTGCCTAGAAAGTCTGGTTTGTTTGGAGAGGTCTGATGCAAACCTTAAAAGCTTTAACCGTACAAACCTAGGTAGGGATAACATTCGGTTTAGGTAAACTGTGGTGTGATTTGAATGCATATGTGAACGCCAAGCAAATCAGAGGCCGCTCACTCCAAAAGCAAGAAGCAGACTAAAGCTAACACGTGCCTAATGCTAGTTGGAGAAACGGTTTGTGTTCTTTTACCAAAGACAAAAAAGAAATCCTAAAATCTGATGCCACTCTCTTTTTTGTTTAGTGAAGAAGAAAGTTGTGCTCAATTTCTTCAGAGAGGCTTTTGTGTTGTTTCCTTCAGTGGTTTTTGGTGCAGCGCCACCACTGGGTGGAGGGATGAACAGGTTTGTCAAGGTGTTTAGTTCCTTGAACACAGTGCAGAGCTAAAACAAACTACACCAGCTGACAAAGTAACAAACTTTGCAATTTTGGTCCCCAGTTGGGCCGAGTCTACCAGACTATCAGATTATATATCCCAATATTCCCTTGGAAAATGAAAGAATGCTGTAAAAGTGAGAAAATAACACAACTTGGAGACATTTATCCTTTATAAAAGGCTATGAAAGTTATCAATTTGTCTCCTATCAAAAGTGTCTAAGCTGAGTATGTTAAGTATGACTGATTGGGAAAGTTCAGGGAAATCAGCAGCCAGTTGGAGAAAGCTGCTCACAGCTCCACTTAGGGTCACGTTTAGGCTAATCTATTTACATGCATATTCATATCTGAATCACAAATACCCCAGTATGCATAATTAAATAGAGCAGAAGCAGATCCTACTGTGACCACAGAATAACAGGACAGAGGATAACTACAGCATGAGCGTATTCCTGCACATGATGAAAAAATTAAAGCTACTGACTAATCTTAAAATAAAAGCAGTCTCCATTATAAAATTCAGGCATCTGCCATATGTGAGTGCATATTCAGAATTAACACTGTACATAATGAACAGATCAGTGTTTCTCACCTTTTCCTAGTGTTTAATCTTTTCATGAATAAGTTGTCAATCATAGGGAAGTGAAAAGTGTATGCAGTAAAGGAGGAATTGAAAAGTGTTCACCTCCATCTCAGTGGAAGAACGTACAAAACTGCACTTAAATAAAATGAATGAAGCAGCCACTTAGACACATTTAGGATACTTTTTTTTTTTAAATCACACATAGTATGACTGAAGAAATTGCAAATTCTGATCAAATTGACAAAGTTTGGCAATGACCATCAATCTGGGTTTTATAAATCTGCCCCAAAACATGGATTTGTTGAAGAAAAAA
>CAEGAF010139652.1:0-107959 GCA_903067075.1 Micropoecilia bifurca
CACACACACACACACACACACACACACACACACACACACACACACACACACACACACACACACACACACAGCATGTTATAAAAAGTTATAATATCATTGTTTAACTCAAACATTCTCTCTGTGTTTCATTTTCAGTCTATTCTGACGTCGATGTTGCCCAGAGCGTCCATCTCTAAAGAGGTGGACGCCGGAGTCCTGGCCATCATCACCTACCCGGCCTTCGCTGTGGAGGACATGAGCATAGTGAACATGACCAAGGAGGAGATCATCTCTAAATTGCAGGTAGCCTCTCTTCTGCTGTGTGCCTGTATGGTAGAAATCAAGATTTGGAGATTTGTTCCAGGCTTTTGTTTTTTCTTTTTTGTTTTGTTTTTCTTAGCATCCAATTCTAAACAGTAGAAAGTAATGTACGTACAAATTTCTTTTAGGGTTTTTAAAGCATTGACAGTAAACACAGTGCCTGCGCACCCTTAAAAGTCTTCAGTCCATTTATCTAAAATTGAGGCCTTAAAATGTCTTAAATTTATTTTAAAATGCAAATTGGCCTTTAATATTGTCACCTTTCTAAAATGATCATCTAAGTTATTTTTTGTTTGTTTGTTTTTTGCCAAAAAAGATTTAGGCAAGGTGATATTTTTTCTCTTTTTTTTGCCAAAAAATGACTTGGGCCATTATTTTAGGAAGGTGATGATATATTAATCACTGGTTTTAAATTTTGTCCTGACTATTTAATCTTGTATATTCTTCTTTTGCTTTTTTCTTGCAAGACTTTTCTGTCAGGCAAAACTTTGAGTCGCTCTCAGACATCTTCATTGTGTTCTGTGACACTTGAAGCTACCATTAACTCACTGCTAATGCTAGATACGTGATGAGCTTTTTTGTTAAGTGCAAATGTATCCATTCATAATGGGCTTAAAATGTCTTAAAGTCTTAAATTTGAGGAGGTGAAACACTGATTGGATTGTGTTCCTGCAGTCTGCCAGAGATGTTTATTTTTTCCAGCTCTGATACTTTCTATAGCTTCCATTAAATACCTATTCTTATGAAAACCAAGGATTAATTTGACCAATTGTAGTCATTTTTTAATGTTGTCTTTATCAACTTCTGCTCTCTGTTTTCAGGGTCGATACGGCTGCTGCAGGTTTCTCAGAGACGGACACAAAACTCCCCGAGAGGTAAAAATGGAGCACAAAAAACCCTAACATACAGTTTTTTTGTTCTTCTTTTTACAAAACGTTACCTTGTTACATCTGAGAAGGAACAAACTGAGCTGTTACTTTTGTTTTAATCCGCTTTGTGACTTTTTTTTTCTTAAATTTTATTATCAAAGCAATGTAAGCTGGGGGTTGTTGATTGTTGTAGCCACAGCGATGATGTGTTTGTTGGGTTTTGTTTGGGTGGAAAGTAGCTGTGGGCAGCAAAAAACCGAGGGATGCTGCATGAATATAAAAAGATTCAGTCACCATGGCAGTGAACGCATGCCTCAGATGTTCTTAGTTTCTTGGACTAAAGGATTGAAAGTGTGAAACTTTGTTTATTTTGTTTTGTTTTTCAAAAGAAACCATTGGAGACCTTTAACTAAACTGCATAATTAAAAAAAATCTATCACCAGCTATTGTTTATCCAAAATGAAGGCCTTAAAATTCAACAATATAATGGAAATGCTGTGACTGTACGCTTGACCTTTCTGAATCCCTCCCAGATTATAGTTAACTTTTAGAGTTTGTTATTGTTGGAGGCCTGAATTTCTAAACCTTTGTCTTGATGTGCGTTTCTCTCCGTAAAGGATCCAAACCGGCTGTATTACGAGTCGGCTGAGCTGAAGCTGTTTGAGAACATAGAGTGCGAGTGGCCTCTGTTTTGGACGTATCTCATACTCGACGGCATTTTTAGCAACAGTCATGAGCAGGTAATTTATGCCTCAGTGACCAACATGAACATACGTTACCAACATATGTTCACTTTTGTTTGCTTTTACTGGAAACTAATTCTTGATTGTGGAATTAAATATTTAAGACCAAGTTTGCCTTTGATGAACTGTAGAGCTTGGGTGCCACTGATCCAATACATAGATTAGGACACTGGGACAATTGGCAGAAATTTGGACAACTGGCTTCTTCCCGGTGGTGTCCATCCCAGAAAATGTACCTTTCATAGGACCTTGATCCTAAATACCACACCAGTCTATTATAGCATGTATGATAAAAATGACTGGAAGCCATGCATTAACAAAACCTGCATACTTTAACAAGTTAAAACTATAACATGTAAGCGTTATTGTGAGCTAAACTTTGGTCAGATATCAGTAATTAAATGTCCTTCATCTGGGTTTTGTATTTGCCTCATTTTTCTCCTCTATACCACATTTTTATTAAATGAGTCTTTTTGTAGGTATATTATTGAAACAGTATTGTTCTTGGTTTCTGTATATTTCCGCTGATGTGGGTTACAGGTGCAGGAGTACCAGGAGGCGCTGGAGACGATCATGATCAAACAGAAAGACGGGATCTGGCTGCTGCCAGAACTCTACAGTGTCCCTCCAGATAAGGTGATGGATTTCAAGCTTTAGGACGTCTTTCATATCTAATCTTAGCTTCAGACTGACTTCTCTGAGTAAAAATGGATTTCAGGTGATTGTAAATCTGTCCCTCTATGTGCTTGAATGTTCAAACAGGTGGAAGAGGAGTATGTGAACCCTCACTCAGTAGAAAGGATCCCAATGGGGAAGTGTCCTCTAAAATGGGGTCAATCGTTGTACATCCTTGGAAAACTCCTCTCTGAGGTGACCAAACAGGAGAAACCTGACGCTGCTTGCTGTTGCTCACCCAGACAATACCGAAGGCCTCAAAACTTTCAGTAAAATCCTGCTTGCTGTCAATGAAGTAATACTGGGAGGTTTTTGGGTAGTGCCTCCATTATAGGAGCTTACAAAACATTAAATAAATTGGTTCTTTGAAAACTAAATCAGATCAGAATTATTTAATGGATAAATATTTGTCTAATAAACCTTAAAAAGTCATGAAACTTGTTAAATTCGTAGCCTGAAATTAAGGCCTTAAAATTTCGTTTTAAAAATGTACGTTGGTATTAAATTTGGTCTTACTAGGCCTATTTAATCTTGAATATATGTTTTCTCACTGAACTTTTCTGTTGGATATAAATTTGAGTCACACACAGACTTTATTGCGTTCTGTTGCTAACTGCTAACATACCCTAGCTAACTACCTAGCTTGCTTTTTTTTGCATCCATCCTGGGGAAGTGTAAGTTTAACACCAGTTGGTTGGATTAAGTTTGTACATTTCTTTCCATCCATAAAGTTCTTAAAAAGTCTTAAATTTGAGTTGGTGACCCTGCAGAAACCCTGTAAACTGTACTTATGTGCTTTTAGGGTTTTCTCGCCCCAGGAGAGATCGATCCCCTTAACAGACGGTTCTCCACGATCCCTAAGCCTGATGTAGTTGTACAGGGTGAGTTCACAGCCAAGGCCAATTCACTCCTGCAGTCATTTTATTGTTTTTACGTAAACAAACTGGTTTTCTCCTTTAGTGTCCATTTTGGCTGAGACGGATGAGATTAAGGCGCTGCTGCTGAAGAACGGTATAAACGTGGAGACCGTGGCGGATATCCATCCCATCCATGTTCAGCCCTCCAGAGTCCTGAGCCACATCTACGCCAGACTCGGTACAAGCTCCACATCATCCCTCGTTCTAACCATCAATAGGAAGCTTCAAACCTGATGCTAACTTAAACATTAGCGGCTAACGTTTAGCTGTTGTTCTCACAGAGCTCAGAAACTTCATATCTTGTTTGTGCCTCAGTAAATTTGTTTCCTAAATGTTTCCTAATAAACGATGTTAGAAGAGCAGTTAGGCGCTTTTGTTATCAAGAACTACTTCCTTTTGTACTTCAAAATAAGAGTCCTAAGCACAGACTTAAAATGTATGGCAAATCCTGTTGTATGACATTGGGTGGCACAAAATGTAATCTTATCCTCACCCTCCCTTTCTTTCTTGATTCTCCTCGTCTGTTTCAGGCCGTAACCCGAGACTCGGCCTGACAGGGAGACCCTACAGAAGAATAGGAGTTCTGGGAACCTCCAAGTTCTACATCATTAGAAACACAATCTTTGCTTTTACTCCTCAGGTAATGAGAAACAACAGACATCTGGATTAAAATCCCAAAAGATTTCACATTGAAAACCTCTCAACCTCCATGATTTTTCTTTTTTTGCTAAAACCAAACACAGTTTATCGACCACCAGCAGTTCTACTTGGCTCTGGACAACAAGATGATCGTGGAGATGCTGAGGAACGAGATCGCCTACCTCGCGTCCAGATGGAGGATAACCGGACGACCGACGGTCACCTTTCCCATCTCACAGACCATGCTGAGTGGGTGTTTGTGTCCGCTCAGCGTTCCTGCTGTTGAACCTGTACTTTGCCTCTGTGATGACCGTTGTGCTTCGTTCTGCTGCAGCTGAAGACCACACTGACCTGGACCCTGCAGTCATAGCTACGCTAAAGAAGCTACAGGACGGATATTATGGAGGAGCAAGGTGGATTTATGTTTGACGATTGTCCACTTTAAATTAGGTTTATTTTAAGTTTCTAAAGTGATGGTCTTCTTTATGAAGTTTCTTGAACCTGCTTGATAGTCAAACTGTACAGTTTTGTAAGAAAGTGCAAACTAACCTTTGATTAAAAACTTAAATTTTGGTGGACCCATATGCGCCTTTATGAAAATATGTGTGTGTGTGTGTGGTTTTGGGAACTGACAGTCTGACGGGACAAACTCCACACTGTCAAACTGTGACATTTTCCACAAGTTTAGCATTTAATTTGAGCAGAAAGGTAATTAACCTTTACGTGATTTGTTTCAATGTAAAGAATATTAATCATTCTTAATGGGTCAATGAATGACCTATTGATCTGTCATCCATTTCAAAACAATATTGAGATTTTTTTTTGTTAATGTTTTGTTCATAGTTGTACAGCGTGAGTACATAGACATTTCAAAACATAAAAAGTTTGTCCCTACTGTAGAATGTAGAAAACTGGACATTTTTAGGGCCAGTACTAAATAGTAAATTGAAACTGTGTGTTTTTTGTTTTGTTTCTAGTTCATTTGTATTGTTAAAGTGAGAAAACTTGTCCTGTGAAGTTCTTGCATTCTGCTGTGGGAAAAGTGTACAAACCCTGAAAGCACCATAAATCACTTCCTTCCCGTCTCCTTTCTCTGTCTGTAAGGACCCAGACGGGAAAGCTGTCGGAGTTCCTGACTACTTCCTGCTGCGCTCACCTCAGCTTCCTCGACGGTAAGGGTTCCGGCAGCATGGGCCGGCACGGCGACCAGTATGATGATGATGATGATGATGACGGCGATGGATACATGCATGAATTACGTTGTGATGATGGTAAGAATAAAGTCTGGATGATGGAGAGGAATGGTGACACCAGCTAATAATAAGACATTTGTACCGCTACAGGTTACGTGCTTTTCTTGGTTGGTTTTACCATTCCTTGTAGAATGCACTCAAAAAATACACCCATGGTGTCAAATGCAAAGAATTTATTCATCTCTTGTTGCACGGATTTCTCAATAATAAAACTGGATCATAATTTTTATTTTTGTTACCGATTATTACAGAAGATTTAATTCTCTGTCATTGTGAATGATGATTAAACTAACCTCTCTGAGCATATCTTTAACATGATTTACCATCATAAACCTGAATTACCAGCAGACTTGCATTAATCACCACTCTCTTCTCCATCATGTGTTCACTCACCCTCATCCTGTGTAGAGTTTCACCATAGTGGTGATGGTGGTTGTGGTGAGGCAGAATGTTGTGTGTGCATTTTGTTTGCATCAATCCATCATTTATATATATAAAAAGAAATGCATGGCAACTTGAGTTCATTTGGAATTTTAAAAAAAAGTGAAAACATTTTGGCATAAAACTGATTTTGCGAGCTTGACTTGGCACAGCTGGTTTGACGCATTTTCTCCTAAATGGATCACATTTCCCTTTAACAAATGCATGCTAATGAAAAAAATCAAACTAAAAATAGATTTTTCAGACCTTTAAATCTTTTAAATTAAGTTGGGGTTTTTTTAAAGAAAGGTGAGCTAAGTCCTTTTTCTCCTTTAGTTTGTATTTATTCTGTGTATTTGCCCTTTTCTGCTACTCATTGTCGTTTCCTTGCTGTCCCTTCCTCCAGAAGCGGACGACCTCGCCCAGTATCTGGACCACCTGTTGGCTCACTCTTCCCCCAAGAAGTCTAAGCGTCAGGCAGGAGGCCTGGGCAGGTTCAAGGCCGTGGCCACCAAGACCAAAGAGATGGTCTCTCTGATGAACAAGGCTCAGGATCTGAACATACACAGTGAGCTGTTACAGGAGTTCTGTTTCTAAAAGAAGATGATGATCCTCAATCAGGGTGTCCATGACATCTTAAATTAACTTATCTTAAACTAAGGCTTTAAGAAATGTAAGACAATGTAAGTTAGGACTGAAATATGTTAATCACAGCTCTTAAATTTTGGTGTGGTAAGACTTTTTAACCTCTTTCTGTGTAGATTTTTTCCTTGTGGGACTTTTCTGTCAGGCAAAAGTTTTGAGTTGTGCACAGACATCCTCGCTCACTGCATTCTGTGATAAGTTGCCAATACTTGCTTGCTAGCTAGCAAGCAAACAAACAAGTCATCAGCAGCTAGCTTATGACCGTCTAGCTAGTTAGCTTAGAGAGCAGTAGATTTTCTTTGGTGATGTCAGGTTTTTCACATTTGTTTCCCCCTTTCTGGGTCTGGTTCCTGTACTTTTTTTTTTTAACTTTTGTTTTCTTTGCTATCTAGCCATCAGAGTTAGTTAACTCTCTAACAAACTTGCTAGCTCTCTAGCCATATGCCATGTGAGAAGCATAAAGCCTGCTGCCTAGAGCCACAAACAGACCCCAAAAATTTCACAGTTTTGGTTCCCTGCATTTCTTTTTTTACATTTGTTGTGAGACAAGGCTTAAATTTTATTTATAAAACGGTTATAAAAAGTCTTAAATTTGAGTAGGTAAAACCTGCATAAACCGTGTGACTTTTATTTCATCCAGACGTCAACATGTACCTACCGAGCAAGCTGTTTCGTTCCTGTCAGCCGTCACTCAACCTGAATCTCCCAGACTCTTCTGAGCCGCAGGGAATGCAGGTTCTCCTGTTCTTCTCTTTCTTCTTCTTCTTTGCCGACACCAAACGCCCGCCTCACTCTGACCGCACCTCCCCCCGTCCGTCCTCCAGAGCTCGGCGGTGTCCATCTCGGCGGAGAGCGGCATCCCTAGAGACGAAAGCGGAGCCGTCGACTACGACGCTCTGGTGCAGCTGCTGAAGGACACAAAAAACCTCCAGGACCAGGCAGACATCCTTTACATCCTCTTCAAAGACAAGTAAGACTTTGACCTATGCATATTAGCTCAATCGAACAGGACTGCTACTGCTGCTGCAGGCCACAGTAACTATCTTGTTTGTGTGTGTCCTCAGGGGTATGGAGTGGGACACCCAGCTGCAAGGCAAAGGCTTCACAGTCAGATCTCTGCTGAGTGAGCTTTATGAGAAGGCTGGTGACCTCAAACACTGGGGCCTCATCAGGATGATCTCTGGGATGCTGAAGAAGAAGGTGGAGGAACTTGACTCGGTACGGAGCGGCTGCGTTGCCGTGTGAGGGATTCTTGCAGCAAAAGTTTCAGGAAGATTAGTCAAACCCAAGTTTCTACACAGTCTGGAAAAGTCCAGAACTTGATTTCAGTAATTCCAGGTCCTAGAATAATATGGAAAAACGAAATTGAAAGTATGAAGAAATGTTTATCTCCTGATTTTTAGCACCAATTCATCGTCTTAAATGAATCTGAAATAAATAAGTTAGCCTTAAATATGTCAATCACTGGTCTTAGTTTTGTTGTGGCAGGACTATTTAATCTCATTCTGTATAGTTTTTTTCTCATAGGACTTTACTGTTATGCAAAAACTTGAGTCTAGTGCAGACATCTTTACCGTGTTCTTTTAATTCCAGGCTGCTACTGCTAACTAGCTACTAATTAGCAGCTAGCTGTAATCTTGCTAGCGAGCAAGCTCTACCCTTGCTAGCTAGCTAGAACCTTGATAGTCAGCCAGTATTGGCTAGCTTTTTTACATCCATCATTTGTAAGTGCAAATCAATCACCAGTTGACAGGATGGTTCATCTTAGCCATTCCCTCTCTTTGTTGCCACCCATGGAATTTTTTTATTTGGAATTTTCCTTTGTGCATTTCTGTTGTGATGCAGGTCTTAAATTCTATTCATAGTGATCTTAAAAAGCCTTGAATTTGAGTTGGTGACACCTGTACAAAGCCTGCATTTCATTTTTCTTCTGCCACCTTTTAACTTCCTCCTTTTCTTTCTGATGTTTTCCCTTTCTCTTTTCTACATTCCACTCTTCTTTTTTTCTTATGTCTTTCCTTCCTCCCTTAGTACCAGTTTTTGTTTTTCTTCCAAGTTCCAGCCTTTTCCAAGCTGTCTGCTATCAAATTATTAGCCATAACTTCATAGTTAGTTTTTGTATGTTATATAAGAAAACAGTGTATAACCTGGAAGTGTGGAAAGTCTGGGAAAACTATGACCTGAAAATTGAGTATAAACCTTATATAAACACATGCATTTTAGAAGTGCAGAAACGTTTCCAAACCCATCTCCCCAACGTTGTCTAGGCGTGCTCTGACCTGCTGGCGCACCAGAAGCACCTGACCGTGGGACTTCCTCCTGAGCCCAGAGAGAAGACCATCACGGCCCCCATCCCTCCGGACCAGCTGGCCGCTCTCATCGACGAGGCCAGCGACAACAACATCAGCGTGGCCATCCTCACCCAGGTGGCTCCCTGCGTCCCCCACAGTCCCACATGACCTCCTGTGAATCGCTCTACCTGTCGTAATCCCTGCCCGTCTCCTAGGAGATCATGGTGTACCTGGCGATGAGCATCAGGACTCAGCCGTCTCTGTTCAGCGAGATGTTCCGGCTGCGAATCGGCCTCATTATTCAGGTCATGGCCACCGAACTGGCTCAGTCACTCGGCTGCTCAGGTCTGTTTGTTCTTTGGTCAGTCAGAGGTTCACCAGCTGTGTTCCGAGTCGACTTGAAAACGATGGATCAACAACCTGGGCTTGTTTTGTGTGTTTGAACAGGAGAGGAAGCCACAGAGAGCCTGATGAGTCTCAGCCCGTCTGAGCTGAAGAATCTGCTGCACCACATCCTGAGTGGGAAAGAGTTCGGAGTGCAGCGCAGCGGTCAGTCCTCCGACTTGCTGTTGTTTTTCTTGCTAAAGTTTTGAATAATTTGCACAGCTTGGCTTCATATATTTTATTTATCGTCTAGTTGCCATGTTACCTAGAAAATCTGGGATTTGATATCAGTGGTCCAGACCTTTTCCTTTTTCTTTTGTCAAATGTGTCCGTCTTCCCTTCCTCCTTCTGACCTTATTTCTTTCCCTTGCCCTCCGTACAGCATATCTCACTTTTCTTCTTTGACTCCTAATGTTTTTGTTTGCTGTCTGCCGTTATCTCTATCTTTTTTTCCTACTTTCTTTCTGCTTTCATTTAGTTCTTTCTGCCTATTTTCTTCCAGTTTCTTTCTGCAGTTTTTCTTTGTTTCTGCCTTTTTTCCGTACTGCTTGTCTTTCTTCCTCTCCACCTTTTTTTCTTTTTCCTTCTTTAATTCTTTGTCTTTCTGCTTTTTCTTGTTCTACCTTTATCTTCATTTTGTTTTTCTTTCAGTCTTCTGCATTTAATAATTTCAGTCATTGTTTCTTTCTCTTTGTCTCTTTTCTTTCTCTGCTTTTTTCTTTCTGCTTTTCATTTTTCTTTCTTTCAGTTTTTCTTTCTTTCTTTGTGTCTTTATTTCTCCATTGAGGTTTTAAGTTATTGAAGTTTTTATGAAGCCAGGTCTTCCATAAATCAACAAGAAAACAAACATTTAATGTGTTCTACCTTAGAAAAGTCAGTAAATACTGCATGGAAAACTGCAGGATCACTGTAAAAGACTGTGTTTGGTGTCGTCTTCCGCAGTCAGGGAGGCAGACGTCGGCGTCAGTCCTGCCATCTCCATCCATCACCTAGGCAACACTGGCGCCACCAAGAGTGAGAGAGCAGGCCTCAGTAAACTGAAGAGTGACATGAAGATGGTAGGCAGCTGAGGCTCATTAACACTTTTAACCTGACCTGCATTCAGAAGTGGAGTGAGAAACACGATTAAAACTTTTAAACAGCACTAAGGATTGAGAGACTAACTCAACAATCGTTTTTAAACGGAGGAAAGCCAGATTCTGGGACATGATTATCTTATTTCAAACAATGTGATGAACTTTACTTTTGTGCTTTTTACAGCTGGAGCGCAGGTTATCTATGCTGGACCCCAGTAAGGTGATGCTGAACGTTATAGTGGATGTTAATTCACCTCACGGGTGCAAATGGGGGAAATGATTTCAGTTTCACTGAAGGAGTTTTTAAGTTCAAAAAAAAAAAAATAGATTTTTTTATTTATTGTGCCAATCAAGTTTGAATCGTGAAAAATTATCTTAATTACAATTGACTCAAAAATCAGGAGTTGCTGGGGTTTGTAATTATCTTTCTGCTGGATCTTATTTTGACGGTAATCCATATGGGAAAATTGATGGTGTTGGTTCTCCCACAAGAAAATACTGTTTGGTTATCTACTGTCAAGATCTGTTTAAAATTTGAGTTTAATGTTACTGATTTTCAAAGAAAAAATACATAAAAATAGGAACAAAATGCCTTTTTTGTGACAAATTGACACAAATCTGGTCTTTTTTCTAAGTTGTGTGTTACATGTGGACAGAACATTAGTTTACCTCATCATCATCCTCATCATCATCATTTTCACATTAGATCAAGATTGTTAAAAAGATTCAAGATTCAAGATCCTGACCAGGATCTTGAATCTTGGTCAAGACTTAAACTCAAGACAAAGACTTGAGTTTAAGTCTCAAGTCTTTGTCTTTGAGTCTTGCGTGCGACACGAGTCCGAACCTCGAGTCATCATCTCTGACAAGATGACGATGTTTACAGTTAGCGATGCTAACTATGATAATTATTATCATACAGATGAAACGCTTGAAAATACCTTTTTCTTTTTTTCTTTCATCTTTTTTTCCACTCCTCTTTCCTATTGTTTGCTTTCTTATTTTTCTACCCTTTTTTCTGGTTTTCTCTCATTCTTTATTTTCTCTCATTCTCTTCTTATTTCCTTCTTTGTATATATTTTTTAACCAAAGCAGCAATTTTTGCTCACATTTATGAATTTAAATGACCAAAATCATTACCACATGTAGCCATAGTAGATAAGAGAAATTTTCAAGTGATTAATTTTATAAAGTTGGAAGCAGCTATATGTTACCATAATCAATCTTTTTTCTTTTTTTAGCACTGTTAAGTTTAGAGTTTTTCAAAATAAATCAGAATTTGGTTAAATAAATAAATGTAAAGTTGCAGGTAAGGAACTGTCAAAAATCAGTCAATTGGTCATATTTTTAGCATGACTATGAACACTTCCAACCTTTCATTAGCTTGTTCTTTGCGTTAGTTGAAGCAGACTGTAAGATCTGATCAGGATACAACCAAGTTCATCTGTGTAAATTTAAAACCTTAAATCATGTTTCTATATTTCAGCCCGATGAACCTGTGACGCCCACCGACAAGGTGACAAAAAAAATAAACAGCAGGGCTTCACTGGAGACCGTTCATTTCACTCTGAAGCGCCTTTCGTTTCTGAGACTTGGTCATTCTGGTGCTTTCTTTCTTTGTAAACCTTTAACAGGATGATTGATTTGAGATTTATCTGCTGCCTGACTCTCTTGAAAATGCTGAATCCATTTAATTTTCTCAAATTAAATGTTTGTTTTTAATAATAACTTGACTAATTCTTGCAGGTGATTTTCCTCAACTACCCGATAATCCCTGTTGTTTCTGATACTGGTGAACCATCATGCATGTTATGACTGCTGGTCTGGGGTTGATCCGACTCATCACTTTTTCTACAATTTTTTTTTTTTTTGCCTTTTTTTTTTGTTCATTGTCTCCATTTGTTTGTTTGTTTGTTGTTCTGCCTCTCAGGGTGTCCGAGCTCAGTCAGTGGACGTAGAAAACATCGAATTTGGGGTAAAAATCTGCTTTTATCTGCCAGTTTCTAGAATTTTTATAGAGACATCACCTGGATTTAGTAATGTATCTTTATATTTTTGGTAGAGAAAACTGTGGGGTTATTGGATATACACATTTTAAGAATGGTTTATACTGAATGTGGTTTAAAAAAATCATTAGATTTTTAACATTATTTTGTGTCAATTGAGTTAAAAATTGACTGAATAAACAGAAAATTTTGGTTTTTTTCGTATGTTAAACACTTAACTCCCCATGAACAGAGAGATATTCTTACACTTGTCAATCTTGAAGGAATGTTAAGACGTAGCTCCATGAAGCTCACAACAATTTTTCTACGCCACCCGTCCGCTTTTCTATCTGCACATGCTTTTCGTTACATGTGAGTTATTTTTGACTGTTGTCGCCCCTCCGTCATGCTGCTCGGCAGAATGAGAGCTAATAAAGTGGTAACTTAAGGATCTTGTTTAGAGGTTATATTTCAAAACAGAACCGCATAAAGCGCATTTTGCATCCCGCACTGGACTCTATTTGGACTGTTTCGCTTTCCCGCTCTGGCCTTGCTCCGCCATCTTTGTTCAGCTGGCTCTGCCAAGGATGACCAGCGGCGCCCTCTGTTGGATGGTGACCAAACTACAACACTAAAAGAAGGTCTAAGTTATTAGTTAATCGATTGGAATTTATTTTAATCTAGTAAACCATCCAGTAATTGATATTGAGATGTCTCCCACCCTTCAGTAGAACTGATGAAACTAAGATAAACTAGCAGGATGCAGATATTTTTTTCCAAAGCGCGTTATTAAAAAAAAAAAAGCCCAACAACTTGATGTCACTTTTTGTGAATACGTCTAAAAATGTTTCACTGTGCTTTTAAACAAGCAGGGGTTGCTGTTTCACCACAAACCACCATTGGCTACAGAGACTTGTCTTGTGTCTTCCTCGCTCTGCAGCGGTACAGATTACCCTCTGTAGAGTCCATTGATGTTCCGGACAGCTTCCCCGTTTCCAAGGACAACAGACATGGCCAGTGGCTGCGCAGGAGGCGGCTGGACGGAGCCCTGAACAGGGTCCCTGTTGGCTTCTACCAGAAAGTGTGGAAGATCCTGCAGAAGGTCTGTCTGCTTGACGTTTGTTATCCATTATTCAGTGAATAATTTACCCTATTGTGAAGTGTAACAAGTTTGGACTACGTTAAAGAAAGCGTATTTCAGCTAAGTTCTCATTAGTCTCTTTGGATGGTGCTAGAATTAGAATCTAAAAGTCCTATTTTATTTTGGTAAGTGGTCTAATTGTGTTGCAGTGCCACGGTCTGTCCATAGAGGGCTTTGTCCTTCCATCTTCAACCACCAGGGAGGTGAGAAATCACTCCACTGCTTGTGTTTTTACATTTCCTCGAATAAACTTAATATCAAAGCAGTCTGGGAGATATTTGTTTTTTCTACTGAGTTTTTCCTCTAATTGCAACTCCAAAGTACTTTTATCGAATTGTAATTTCATCACTGTACACTGAGATTTGAAACATTTATTCTATTTGTGAAAACACACATTTGAATGTTTTTCCAGCATTAGACAAACACCAACACTACAGTATATCAGCAGGTCAAAGTTAGACTTATTGCAGATTAATGTTAAAGATTTTTTAAGGGACTGTAAAACTCAGTTTGGGATTGGTGAAATATTTTATCTGTTACTGAAGAGTTTTTAGGCTTTTATTCCTCAAGGCTCTCCAATTAAAAATTCTCAAATATTTTAGTCCATCTATGCCAACGAAGAGTTGAAATCACTTGGATAAAACGCCACCGATGTGGCTTTCAATAGCAAAATTAAACCAAACTCTCTCTTTTTTTTAACGCAGGAATGATGATTTAGACTCGTTCCATATTTATATTTTGCTGTCCTCAGATGACCCCTGGAGAGATTAAGTTCTCCGTCCACGTGGAGACGGTGCTGAACCGTGTCCCGCAGCCCGAGTACCGGCAGCTGCTGGTGGAGGCCATCCTGGTCCTCACCATGCTGGCCGACGTGGACATCCCCAGCATCGGCTCCATCGTTCACGTGGAGCGGATCGTCCACCAGGCCAACGACATGTTCTACAAAGATCAGGTCAGAACCGGCGGCTCCGAACGCCCGCGTCTGGATTTCAGCCGGACGCTCACGCGGATTTCTCGTTTTGCCTCCCGTCCCCGCAGAAGGACCTGGGAGCGGAAGACCACATCCTGGAGAAGGACCCGTCCACGGGGGTGTGCAAGCTGTTGTACGACAGCGCTCCCAGTGGCCGCTTTGGGAGCATGACCTACCTCACTAAGGCAGTGGCGGCGTATGTGCAGGACTTCCTGCCCAGCGGGGCGTGTGCGGTGCAGTGACGGTCTACAAGAAAACGATGTGTTGTGCTTTATAGAACAGTAATAAATTAACAGAATGGCGAGATGCCATAAGGTCAGAATGTTAAAGCAGAGAGTGTGCTGCTGTTTTTATTAGGCTGCAGACCACAGGTGTCAAGAGTCGCTGTCCTGCAGCTTTTAGATGTGCCTCTGCTGCACCACACCTGAATAGAATAATTATTTCGTTAGTGAGGCTCTGGAGAACTGATCTACACAAGGAGGAGGCAATTAAGCCAGTTCATTCCAGTGTTTTGTACCTGTGGCACATCTAAAAACTGCTGGACAGGCGCTTGAGGACTGGAGTTTGACACCCCTGCTGTAGAGTAAAGGCCATGTTGCTAGTTAGTTGGCTTTTTTTTTTTTTACAAGTTAGTATTTTTAAGGACGTCCTCAGTGCTCATATTTGTTTAACCACCTTCACTTTATTCTTTACTCATGCAACATGACTGGACAACAACAGAAAATCAACATTTTTCTTCTCCTGAAGCTGCTCAGGATTGTAATTTCCTCCATACCAGCAGATTAAATACATTAAAATGTAATAGCTAAACCCACAAGCAGATCCCACCTATATGTTCCTCAAAATAAGTTGAGGGATATTAGGGTTGTAGTGAAGCAAATGCTCAGGAGATTATACACAATTTAAGGTTCACAACAAAAGTACCTATGCTTTTGAGTTTCATGAATAGATTTACCAAACTGAACCTCTCAGCCCTTTAAGAAAGTCTAACATAAATCTAACTTGAACTTGCTAATAATGTTGATGCTGAGTGTAGAGTGATCAAATTCCAGTCTGACAAAAGTCTGAATTAGAAGCAAAACGTATTAAAAATGACAAACCTATCCCTTAAATTTAGCACTGTGACGTTATTGTTAGCATTTAACAGCTGGCAGCATTTCCACAGTGCTTACAAATTCATCTTTTGCTTCACTTTACCTTTTCTTTTTTTCTACTACAGATAAATAATTTATAACTAGCCAAGACGCCATCGTTAGAATTTAGCCAGAGTTAGCATTTAACGGTTAGGATTATTTCCACATTGCTTATAAATTACTCTGTTTGTTTTTTATCACCCTGTCACTTTTTTTTCTGCCCAAAATGCTACAGATGAATGATTTAAAATATCTACAGAAGCACTGAAAAAGGTTTTTACCAGTGTTTCTTTTTTCTTTTCTTTTTTTAGTTGACTCTAAGTGCCACAGGTCAGCTTAACTACTTCCTGTGTTTTTTTTTTTTGAAAAGGGAGTATCAAACTTCTTTTAGTCAAGTCTGACATTCATAAAATGAATCAACGGCTCTGAAGAGAAATCTACTTTTTAATATCTGGAGGTCTTGTTACTGTACTCTGCACCTGTTTGCTAACTTAAGCTATACATCCACCTGAGATTTCCAAGCCAATATTCGTGTATCTTACCATTTTTATGGGTGAGAGCCGTGATTACAAACTGCATTTGTTCTTAATAAGAAAGGAAAATGCTAACTAATTTATCGCCACTTTAGTATTGGTCCTAGGGGTTTTTTTTTTACAATGCTGTTTGAATGTTGTTTTTTATTTAATTTTGTTTGTTCCGAGTTAAGTGTTAAAGGTTCACATGTCTTCCAATCATTTATTTGTTCTTTTTTTATATAGAAACCAATTTTTATCTTGAGTAAAGGAATTGAACAATCAACAACTAATTAGGCTGATTATAACGAAGGCATTTGCTTTTGTGTGTGTAATCTTGATTGACTAAACAACTTCAAAATAGTTTAATAATTCACAATATAGTACAACTGTATCTCTACTTGGATTTGTAATTGAACAGCAATCTATATAAATCTTTACACTTTTATTTATTTAGCTGTTATGAGATTTTAATATAGTAACACAACTAAAGGATGTTCAAGAGGCGTCTGTTTTAGTTTTCACTGTTAAAAAGCAGCTTCTTCAGTTTGTGATACTGAAAATCAGTGTCTATCTTACTCATATTTGTCTTTATTGGGTTAGTGAGCGGATCGCTCCTTTTAAGCATAAGCTGTGATATTGTTGAGAACTTAGTGCTAACTGTAGACTGAGCTGTTTGCTTGATTATAGTGAACTGTCAGCAGTTTATACATACATCTGTTGTCTTGCACTATATTTTGAACATGTTTAACCCTTGGTTTAGGTGCTCACTGTCCCATATTTTGAGAGGAGATCAGGAATGAATTGAATGTAGGCGAAGAAAATGCCTGACTGTGCCTATGGTGCTTAACGAGCTGATATTCTATATTTTTTGTGACGTATTTAAGCGAACTCCTCGATGACGACAGTCGCAGTGAAAAGAGAATGATTGCATCTACTGAGTGAGCTGCTTGTTGACTGTTTTTGAAACTAATTCTGTAATAAAACTGTAGATGCTATTATAATTCAGTTTCTTCTATGAATGCATAACGTCACAGATAATATCACAAAACTGTCACAATGCAAAACATAATTGAGAAAAAATTGTTTTCTATTTTTATATGCAATTCTTGGAGCTCATTATTATAAACAAGATGAATTAATTCATTTAGTTTGTTCAAGCATTTAGATTTTATTTCAATTACCTTTCCAATATTTTTTCCTGTTTTTGGCTTATTTGATCCTATTTTACACATATTTTGTCCTTTCTATTTGGACTTGTTATTGAAGATGATTATATTCACCATGATATGAAAGTTAGTTGAAAAACACAGAAAGATCTAGGAGTGGATGAGAAATAAGCTGGAATCAGTGTTTTTATGATAATGAGTCAGGGAGAGGATATTATGAGAAATTGCTTGGACACCTAGCAAACTGGAATCTTCCCAGATATTTAAGAGGATTTAAAAAAATAACGCAAAAGTATGGTCTGTCTGCAACATTCACCAAATCGCCTTCTGATTTGTGCTTAGGCTTCAGAAAAAGAATGATGACCAACCAGAATTATGAGAAAACGTTTTGCCCAATCGTTGATAATTACCCTGCTACATTTATGTTGTGATGTTTTTGTGCCATCTCTTCTTTTTGTCTATCAGTGTGAATTTCCTCCCAAGTTTGTCTTGCTTTTTCTTCACACCTTTAAAGTTCTTTCACACAAACGTTACTATAGATAACAAAACTAGATAGTCTAGAGAACTAGAGTCTGTCCAATTCTGCTGCACGGAGGCTCTTACTGGGTAAAAATACACAAACTGAGGACAGGTGAATGTGCATTGAGGGAAAAAAGTAAAGTATGAAACAACAAAAATGACCAAAAAAACTAATTTGAAACTTAGTTATGTGTAACTAAACTAAAAAACGTAATTAGACAAAAAGTCGCAACAAATTAAGAGTAAGCTATATTGAAAAACTTTTATAAACCTGTTTCACACATAGACTTATTCTTTCTGTGGAACTGTGTTTGTATTCAAGATTATTAGCCAGTCGCTAATTCTGCTTCAAAACCAGAACACAGCTGTACGTTAAGATTCGCCGTCAACCATACCAAGAAACTTGGAGTGGGAACCAACAGAACAAAACACTTTGCAAACTTGCTGACTAAACCTGTAATGGAGAATCGCTTTGCAATAATCAACTGGTTCTGGTCTGGATTTAAAGGCTGCTCAGCAAGGAGGAAGCTATTACTACAAAAGCCACATAAAAAGTCAAGTTATGGTTGGACTCAATGGACAAAAGACCAACACGTAGGTGGCACAGCTATTGCAACAGTGCATTTTAGAGCTTAGTGGAAAATGGAAAATGTGAGTGTAACTTGTTGGAGTTCAAAGTTTAACAATATTAAGACCAAAATGACCAATTCTATTTTTCCCTAAAGAGCAAACAGACCTGGACAAACAGACGTTGAGGTCGTGATGGCCTAAAAATATCAAACTTTGACACGTGTTCCAAACGCGCGCCAATCTGTCAACTGTGTGTCATGAACGGGCAGAAAAGTGAACCTGGTGATGGATCACCTTGAACTACATTGCGGTGCGAATGGAAAACATTCCCCTTGGCTGGAAGCCGTTTGCTGAACATTCAAAAAGGTTCAGCAGATTAGTCAGCGAGTTCCTGTGGTGCACAAAGTGAAACCAGATTCATGTGAAATCAAGATGAAAAACATTTGACATTTATCCCTGTCTGGATTATCCATCCATCCATTTTCTTTACATCCTTGTCCCTCAGTGGGGTCGGGAGGTGATGGTGCCTATCTCCAGCTGACGTTCCGGGCGAGAGGCGGGGTCACCCTGGACAGGTCACCAGTCTGTTACAGGGCAACACAGAGACACACGGGACAAACAACCACTCACACACTCACACACTCACACCTAGGGACAATTTGGAGAGGCCAATTAACCTGACAGTCATGTTTTTGGACTGTGGGAGGAAACCGGAGTACCTGGAGAAAACCCACACATGCACAGGGAGAACATGCAAACTCAATGTAAACCCAAGACTTGGCTCTTATTTTTAGATGTAGGAATTAAACATCACCTGTGGGGTTGATATTTGTGACCATTTGTTTTCCTTAAGCCAATGTTTCTGTGTCAGTCAGGTCTAATTTTCTCAGTAGGTTTTGCTTTCTGGGTCCAAATGTTGCCCCAACAGATTAAAAGTTGTGGTTGGTTCAGACGCAAAGACCTTTTCAACCACAAATGAAACACTGGTCGATGTCTTCACATCCCCAGTACCACAATGTGATACTGCATAGCTTAGGATCCGAAACCAAATAAAAATACAGGACCAGTATCGCCGATACCGATACTTTTTGCTGATATGTTATGAAACATCTGACCTTTAGGTGTTTCTGTTGTTTTTCCTTTTAATTATTTTGTTAAAACTTTGTGACAAATTTTGGACAAAGTTAATAGCTACCTTGCAAAATACTTTACTAACTTATTTATGTGATGACCAGAACCAAAACAATTTTTTTTGCTTTTTTTTTTTCTAAATAAAATGCAAAAAATATATAATTTGAGAGCAAATCAAACCAAAATCTAATTTCCATCCCTGGTCCCATCGGGAGGTTGATGTTTTACAATAATAAGAAAAAGCTACTTAACATTTTAGCACAAAAAAGAAGAAAAAGAGATAATTAAACACTGCGCTAAAAATAGAGTAGTATGCAGTTAAGCTGTGCTAAGCTAAGCAGGCTAATGGTATGAGTAAAAAAATTAGCCTGTGTCGCAAGCCAGGGTTTTCCACACAGCAAACTGACTTCCTCACATGCTTGGGAAGCTTTAGATATGTTCTGAAGGTCCAGACGGAGCTGTGAAACAAGCTGCCAACCAGGAGTTTCTCGACCCGTCTCACACACTCGAACCAGCACAGTCTGCGTGAGGAACAGCGTGTGCAGGACAGGACCGCCAGATGACTTCTGCCCAGACTGGAGAAGAAGAAGAGGCCAAGTCAACATCAGGCCATCGCAGCGAAAACATTTTTTTTTTTTTACAAAAACACATAAGAGGACAGTAAACAGATTATAAAACCCCAACACGACTGAACAGTGAGCCCATTTAACAGCTGTTGGCACCTGAGTTATACTGGATGAGCTGGATTTGAACGCTTTGGGTTTATGCTGAGATTGAAGCAGACATTTAGGGAATCCATTTAGGAATCGGGGGACTAAATGTTCCCTGATTTGCAAAACTGGTAGAGACATTTCCCTGAAACGTTTGAAGCTGTAATGTCAGGAAAACCTTGTTTTTGTAAAGTTCTTACACGATAGTGGGATAGACAGAAATATAAGCCACACTTTTCAGATATCAAAGTTTGATACTTTTAGACCTTCACGACGTCACTGTTGGTCTGCTTGCTGCTTTTAAACAGTTCAAACCAGTCAAAAAAAAACATCTCTGTCTCTTGCCATTCCGAAGGCTTGATAGCTTCTCTGTAAATGTGATTTTTATGTTAAAGGTCAATGCAAAGGTGAAATCAACAGAACTTTACCCTCACACACTTGGCTCAGTTCAGTTATTGTGAAAGACTGACGATTTAAACACCAGTGGCTGTTTGACCTTTAAACTCTGGACAGTGGCTTCACTCCCTTGGGTGGCATAAGAAAAAAAAATGCAAGGCGTATGACTCAGATGTCTTGTCATTATCCTGCAGCAGATGTTGCTTTATGATTCACAGGCTTTCCAGTTTAGTGCTGGAATCAAGCTGGTGTGCTGTTCCCACCAGAGATAAGCATCAAGATTCTGTTCATACATGCTATCGCAGTTAAACAAAGGTAAGAAAAAAGAAGGACCAGTCTGTATTAAACAAGGCTGCTGGTCCTGGGCTCTGCAGTGGTTTTCAAAGTAAGAATGACAACCAGCTGCAAACGCAGAAACGCCAAATCTTACCACAAAATGTTGTGCAGTTTTCCAGTGCAGATATCTGTACACTTTGTACACACAAGAAGTTCTTCAGCAGCTTTTTTTAAGTCAACAATTGCTTTAATATTGATGGAAAAGTACTAGTTCAATCAACAGATTACTTCACTTATGCCAAGACGTTTTCACCATGTTTTAAGTGAAATAATCTGCCAGTGGAACTAGTACATTTTCATCAATATTAAGGAATTACTGACTATAAAGTATGAAAGGTTTGTTACTTTTGTCTCATTTCAAATGTGCTGAAATATTGACACTAAGCCATATAAACCAAATATACTCAGTAAGATTTTGTATTTTTGTAGTGTTTTATTTCTGTGAAACTTGACCTTTGATTCATATACATTTCACTCAAGACAATAAATTTGATTTGAATTGAAAAAATGCACTGAAGGAGGATGTGCATTTCAAAAAATGTCAAAAACACTAAGATGTACATAAACAGGGCAATGTCAAGTTTAGCTGAATCGTTAAGGATGCTTAAAATATTAACCAAAATTAATCAGTTATCCTTTTTTAGGACCATTTTAAGCACAAACATACCAAACTCCATGAAGCAGATGTTTCCATGAGCGGAGAAGTCTCAATACGTACTAAACAGTTTGTAGCAGTAAAATTAACAACCACTGACTAAGGATCCAATCAGCCTCAAGCAACTCACCACTGACTTTTGTACATCCATAAAAAGTTTTCATCAAGTTTAGGATGTAAAGGGCAGATAAATAGCAACAATGGCTGGATGAATGTGGCTAACCGTCTGCTGTTCCTTGTTCCTTGTGTTTTCCTCGTGTCGCGCCCTGAAGAGGTTCATGACGTCTCCCCACTTTGCTTGGCAGTTATGAGATGTATGTTTTGTTTTTTACAGGCATGCTATGCTTTATGAAAAACCATTTCCACTTTGATTTTGTCTGACGAAAGATGCAATCAAGAGAGTCGATGCATGGGAAGAAGGGCAACTATTTAAAATATTTTAATCTCTCTACCTGTAGAATGACTGAAAATAATATTCTGCTCCAAACGTGACCTTCTGATTGAAAAGATGAAACCGAATCCTTTGTCAATAGCTTTTATTTGACTTTTCTTCCACTCTTTTACATGTTCGTAACACTGTACAGTACAACGATATTTAGATTTAAAAAGTGCAGTCCAACTAAAATCTCTCTCTGACACACAAAGTGCACAAAACATCAGACTCCGCCTGCCGTGTGCGTGATGTAAACTCTGCAGGCGTGTTAAAAAAGGACTCCAAACCCTTCCAGTGTCGGGATAGATGTGCAAACGTTAAGGCCGTGCAGCTCATGGTTATGAATTGGATCCATGTTGAGCGCTTGAAGGGTGATAAAATATTCTAGACTGAACCAAAAATAAGAGCTAAACACAAATAGGAACAATTTTGACATTTAGACGAAGAAGGCAAATAAATATGTATGCAATTTTATCCTGTAAACAAAATTATTTCTCTCTTTGCCAACTTAAAGTTTGATCCATGTAGCGCTGTTCATTTTAAAGTCTGAAATCTCTCAGTCTTTTGTCAGCTGTGCAGGACACAGCCTCTTCTAGAGAATAAATAACGATTGGTATTTTGAAGAAAAATCTGTAGTTTTCAGTTGAAAGTATTTCAGTTTAGGGTTTCCGTGCTCTGCTAATCACATCACTGGACATATGTAGGTTATCTTCTGCTGCGTAGACTTTCTCAAGATAAAAGGAAATGCATGCGTACTTCAAAACACCATCATGACATCAACTTGTGGCGAAGATCGGAAAGAGCGAAGGTCATGAAAGTCTCTGTGCTGTAGGTCGGTTCCTGCTCCTACCATTTGTCCTTAAAATCAAACTACAGATAAAAGACAATCTAAGAAAACAATTTAAGCCAGTTCTGTCCAGAGGGTGTAAAAATGGTGGGATTTGTAGCTTATATGTGTGTGTTTTTTTTTTATCAGTCATTATTGTTATATCACAAGAATCCAACTGAACTATCAACTAACCCTGTGTTGTAAGGAAGGGTGTGTGGATACAAAACTCCATCATCTTCATTCGCAGAATGAAGCTCAAGGCTAAAGTAACTTGAACATGCCAAAAACAAAAATCTTCTTCTTTTGGGCGAGAGCTTAAAGCTTTGAAATCATAGCACCAAATTCACTTTTGGTAACTTTCCTCAGTTCATACAAAATTATGCACATATTTAGCTGTTTGTATACATTTTCTGGTAGTTAAATTGGTAATAAATCCAAGTAGCTGTGCAGATATTATAATATTCATAGTTATAAATACAAATTCAGATAATACAGATAAAAATAAAGTTTGTATCTTAGTTTTCAGAATGCATCCAGATTAGGATTGTACGCTGATGTAAACTCGCTGGTGGCGCCTTGCAGGACCTAATATTTCACAGGCTCTGATGAGGGGCGTTGGTTTGTAGAGCAGCGTCCCTCCCTGAGGACAGACACAAGTTTTTCATGTCATGAAAAAATACAGTACATGACAGAATAGTTGACAGTAACATGTAGCCCCAACTCCTCCTGGTCATTTTTGCAAAAAACACACCCAAAAAGCTAAAGCGTGTGTAAAAGTAAAATTAATTTCTTAGCAAATCTATCAAGATTATAATTTTCTTTGCTTAGAGTTTCATTTCTTTCATAAAAAATATTTAATCTCCTAGTTGTTAAGAATGACTCAAAAAGTAAGGCAAAATATGAGGCAAAACCCCTGATTGTTCTTAGCTATGTAAGCTAGGCTACTGGATTTTTAAGCTAGCAGGTCAGAGTCTATTTTTGCTGTTGATGCAAGTGTTATAAAATAAAGTTTGTTGCTTTATTTTTTGTTTTGTGAGGTAATAATCAAATACAGAGTCTTTTGATGAAGTCATGTCAAGTTGGAAAGCCAAATGTCTGACTGAAAGCAACACGGCTGCCGTGAATTCAGAATATAGCTAAAACTGTAGAAGAAAACTGCTCTTCGGGCATTTTGTTTCTTACTAAATAAGTTGCACACATGGTATAGTACAATTTTTTTTTAGTATTGAAATAAATAGAAGGGAAAAAATACACTAGTTTCGGCTTGAATTAGCTTCAGCAGGGATTGCGGCTAATGGCTAATCCCAAGCATTATCCAAATGGAAAACAAATTAAACTTAACTTAAAATTACTTTATGACTCTTGTAGCCTAGATCAAAATTTTTTAGATATGAATCTAAATGTACGTCAGTTATAAAGTTTAAAACCAGTTAAATGTTTTGGCTTAGTAACATTTTGTCCAAGCTAATGGGCCAGTCACTAGTTTCGTTAGTAATCCCAGTGACATAACTTTAAGTGGCGTTTATCTCCTGGTTCCTTCATGCTGTGTTCAATTTATAATCCGAAGGTTTTATTTTGAAGTTTCAAGTTGAAGTTGTAAGAATAGATGGTTTGTAGATCTCATTAGTGCACATATATAATGCATAATCTCCATCTGTTAACCCGCATAGATGCATGAATTACCAGGTAGCTCAATGCTGACCCAAGAAGTAAGTCCTAGTGGATTTAAATATTTTCCCTACTACCTGAACTTTTAACTTCTAGTCAGGCATCCTTCTTAGGGTAATGATGCATCACAGTTTAATTTCTGAAAATATACATTTTTTCTTGTTACCTGCAGAGTCCAGTCGCGCATTCAAAGTTGTTTTGGCAGAAGGCTCCAGATGGTTTGCTGCTCATGATTCTCCACAGAGGGGTCATGCGGGCAATTCTTTTCAGCATGTGCTCTGTGTGTTCCCCCCTTACGTCTCGGATCTGGTCAGAGCCAGACTGGAGCCGTGATACCAGCGGACCTGCGTGTGCCTGGCAACCACACAAAAAAGAAAATGCACAGGAATGTCTATTAGTTGTTGAAGGTTCATCACAAGTCGATAAACTGCCATGTTGATTCTGATTTTCTGTCTCTAAGTTATTGGATTTTGGTGTGTAAGAGCAAAATCAATCCAGGTGTATAAAATTTGAGCAATGTAACGTCAACGTTTTTAACATCTTCCAATGATGATCATCCACTTTTTGGAAGATCAGCTGAATTTTATATTTGTAAATCAGTGTGTATCTCCCCTAAAATAGCCACACAAAGACTTCCCACATTTCAATCAAATCAGTAGTCTCCTTACCTGCTGTGCCAGCAAAAATACTGCAATGCACATCACCACCAATGCTTTTCTGTGAGTGAAGAAGCTTTGCTGTTCCATCCTTTCAATGGACTTATAAAAAGTTGGGTTGGTTTCTTTTATCTCTAAAGACCTCTGGACTTATCCTGGACCAGGTGGATTCCCTGATGTCCAACAATGAATTGAGAACTCAGCAGGAGAACTTGACTGTTTCTGGAAGTGAAGCAAAAGTTTTCAAGCTGCAGCTTTGCTGAATGTACAACCCAGATCTGCGTGACTGAGCAAACCTGTGTGGGTCGGGTTCTCCTTTATATAGTAAGGCCAAGATCCCAGAGGGGGGAGAACATGAGGGAGGGACAGAATTCCAGTCCATGCAGTGTAATTATAACCCCCCACCCCTTGCCCCCTTGTCTGCCTTTATCTGTCTTTTTTTGTCTAATCAAGAGACATGGTGTGTCTGCAGAAAAGTGTTGTCATAAATCAAACCATCAACCATGTTCAACAGAGTGGAAAGTTACTGGAAAAACAATGTAAGAAATTTAACAAATTTTGACTCCATTTTCAGACATAAATGCTATCAGTATGTGAAAATCCTTGTACTGTTGTGCATCAGATACTGCATTGGTCAAATTCAGCTCAACAGTCATATACAATATGCTGTAACAAGTGCGGTTCAGGCGACACAAAGTGACCTCAGCGTGTCACATGCGTACACATGTGTGTGATTCATACATTTAAGTGATAGCTGAGGAGGCAGGTCTCAGCATGCTGCTGTTTATTTTGTTTTGAGGAAGAATTTGGTCAATTTTTGCTGCAGTCATTTGAAGGAATGTCCTTTAGTCTGCAACGCAAACTAACAAAAACAAGAACTTTGTAGTATCTGTGTCCCTAAAAGATAACGACGTGAAGATCATTGTGTTCTGTTCACATCGACTAGATGGAACAGCTGGATTGTTCCTCCAACTCTCCCTTTACTATAGGAATATTTAAAAATACCAACTTTAACAGTAAATTGTGTAACTTAAAGGTGCACATGCTCCTGAGTTGAAGACATGCATGTTTCATCATTTAAATTCCTGTAAGTTTTGTGTTCATAAAGAAGACTGATATGAACTGTGTGTGTCATAATTTATCATCAAACATGACTCATCAGAATGACCCTAACAGACTCCATGGGATGATGAAGGCTCCAAATGGAGAACAGCCTCATTAGCACCCTGCTAATGTTGTCCTTAAAAAGTCTTAAATTCATCCATCTAAAAGTTGGCCATAAAATGTCTTTGGTTAAGAATGTAAGTTAGCCTTCAATACGTTAATCACAGGTCTGACATTTTGTCATGTCAGGATTACTTAACCTTATATATGTAGTTTTATTCTTGCAGGATTTTTCTATCAAGCATAAGTCAAACATCTTCACTTACTGCATTCTGTGACTCAGGACAGTTAAGGATATCAGTAACAAACTGCCAATGCTTGCTAGGTTGCAAACAAGCCAATAGAAGCTAGGATAGCTCTCTAGCTAGCTAGAGAGACATTTACTATCAATGTTGAGTCAATTTCTAGTTCTCCAGCTAGCCATATTATATCTCCTTTGTAGGAGATAGAATATCTCCTTTTCATATAGCATGTAGCTATATAGAATATAGCTACATCTTGTATGCAATATTGCAATTGTGTTATGGCAATATCACAATTCCCATAACACAATTAGCTTTACGTGTTAGCTAGCTAACTAGAGCTAGTTAGCTAGCCCTGCCACTCTTCAGCTACCTGTCATGACTTTGGTGTGAGGAACTACACCAGAGCCACAACATTCTAGTTACAGCTCTCAAGATTTGGCTAGCGAGCCACAAGCCATGTGAAACGCGTAAAACTGCTGCCGAGAGCCACAAAAAGACCCCAGAAATTTTATAGTTTTGGTCTTCTGCATTGCTTTTGTACATCTCTTTTGAAATATAGGTCTTAATTAATTAATTTATTTATTTTTTGAAGTCTTAGATTTGTGTTGGTGAAACCTGCATGAAGTCTGCCAACTCAATATATTCCAGAAAAATATCTGAATTGAAAGGACAGAAATATAGACTATTAAAAACATGTGCAACAATATGACTAAAGTGCTGATTCTAATGTTCCACCAAACATTCAAAAGTCACAAAGAAAAACTGTGGCGTTCTCAGATAGACATGCCATTATCAGATGTGCCTGATATGAAGGTTGTTCCAGTTTCCCCTCCAGTACTAATATTTGTTAAGAAAGTTTTTAAAAGGTCTGACTTCACCATGATTTCTGAACTTTAAACTTAACTCAAATTCCACTTTGTGTCCCGATTGTTGGCAGGTATCAGACATGACCACATCTGATTGGCTTTCAGTTCATGTGTCGGCTGTGTGCACGGCGCAGGCTAATATTCACAGAAATAGGTTACTCAGAAAGTCCCTAAATTTGAAAAGGCCTTGACTAAAGGCCAATATCTCTGATAGCCAGTGTGGTAACAGTTCATCTGCAATAATGTCTGGCACATATTTTTCTCAGAAATAGGAATAAGAAGTAAATAAAACATAATATGTGGTATTGAGAAATTTATTTTCACTTGAAATTATTAAGATTTGCGTGGTTTAGGCCTACAGACAAAATGATAGATAGCCTATTCTAATAATGCAGTTTTTGTAGTTTCAGGACCCAGACACTTGTTCAAGGGATTACCTGAAAGCCAAAACTACACTGTGATAGTAATAAGAGAATTAGCTCATTTTCAGTTTAACAAGTCTTTTATGCAAATAAGCCAAAGAACTTGATAACTATACCAGAAAATTTACATTTTATTCACAATTTTACTTGTGTACCAGAGGTTAATTGGGATCATGTTATATATAAGTTACAAAACACCAAGCGGAAAGATCTTGTAAACCTTTGAATACTAATTTACATGTTAAGAAGTATTTGACCTTTCACCTAATTTAGTTTCCCTTCTTAGGGTTACTGTAATTTGTTCGTGCTGGACTTTTAGGTCTGTTCACAACATGAATTTCAAAATATGACAAGCATCAAGTTCAATGCTTTGAAATATCATATGATCTTTTTTTAATATGTTATAAATCCATTACATTTGGAAATAATCCTTAGTTTACATATTTGTTAAACTTGTCACCAGGTTATGATAGGATACATTAGAGATAATTTGTGAATAAATCAAGCTCCTCTGGTTCCTCTCTGTGCTCTGATGGCCTCCTGAAGAAATTCACTGCTCCGTCAGAAACAGTCAATCATGCTTGTGTATGTGCTTACCGTTGTGGTGAACTTGCTCTGGCCTAACAGAGAGCAAGGAGGAAGTTGTGAACAGCATGTGCATAAGTATGATTGACAGCACTAAGACCCTCCTCCTTTCTTTGATTGGTTCTTTCTGGTGTATTTCTGCAAACAGCAGTAGGACCCCAGGGATCACGCAAAAGAGCTTAAATAATTTTTTAATTACCCGTCTCATACTGTAATGTAATAGTGACAATTTTAACAAATATGCAAAAAACATAGTTTAAAAAAGTTACATACTCCAGCTTCAAACCTTGAATGTCAACTTGTCTTTAATTATTCGAAAAAGAATCCGACCTGTGCTGTTCACACTGCCATGAAAAGATCGGATACAGGTCACATTACGTAAAAAAAAAATCAGAATTGGGTCACTTCAGGTTGCAGTGTGAATGCACCCTTAGTGACTTCCTTTAGCAGCATTTTCTTTTGTGTTAAAAATACAAAGTGATGAAAAAACCCAAAACATCCAAAAGAGCAACCCAAAACAATGGTTGCTTGTGTTGAGATTTCCAAAAGACTGAGGTGTGAAAGCAATTTCCATTTGGCATCAAGAAGGAGGCAACAGCTTGAAAGGGTCACTCTCAGATGTTAAATCCTTTTGTTCGGGAACTTCAGTTATCCCACTCCCCCTAAGATAAACTGGCAATTACTATCAATACTCCTTTGTCTAACAGGCATAAAACAATGAAAACATTGCACCGAACATTGTCATTTATTCTCAGAATGCGCCTAAAAGTGACACAGGACTGTGTAAGCACAGTCTCCCTTGTTGACTCATTTCATCACCTCTTACATTTGGATGAACAAACACTTCTTTTCTCCATGAACTACCCAGAATAGAGGAGGCTGCTCTTTTTGTCATCGCTGGTTTCTGACTCAGACTGTCTGTTTGCTGGCACCTTCAATTACAGGAACATGCAGACCTCTGAGTGTGTGTGTGTCCCTGTAGTTTCTGAACTGTACATCCATCCGAACAGATCAGGACTGACCCTAGAAAAAAGGCAGTTTCTTGGTTTAAATGTTGGTGAGGAGGAACTGAACATGTTTCACATAATGACATGAAAACAGGCTGCAGATGACCATGTCCTAGGCCTGTGATTTTTACGTGTCTAATTCCACTCGTGAGGGTGACCCCATGTGTGTTTGTGAAACCACAAACTGTAGATGTGGCTGTTAAGGTGGATACCCGTCAGTGCAGGGAGGTTGGCAAACAGTGCTGACTGATATTTTTGTGCCCTACTTAGCTTCACGTTTCAGTGACAAATGACTGCTAAAAGACCAACTCTGCACATTTTCTGCAGCATAAACCAATATCCTATGCCTATGAATAATTTTCTTGCAGAGTATTGTTTGATATGAAAAAAGATAGTTAAAAGATCAAATTTATGATCTTGTGGTGGGGCAAAAAACAGTAGTGAGGTTGAAAAATTTGCTGCAGCTTCAGGCATATTGAATTTATCCCTATCAAATAAATCAGTGACTGTAATTTGAGATGATTCATCTATTTTGTGTGACCAAAGTAACCTCAAGAAACATTCTTTCTCCTGTTTACTCTCTTCTCCTTTATGTCAACTGCTGTGTCAATGGGTTATCTTCTGAATGTTCCCTTTCTAGATCTAAACATGTGATGTATTTGACTATTTGTAACCAGTTAACCTTTTCTGCCCTTCATGTGAATGTTATGTCATTCCTAAAAGGATTTTCCTGGTACAGGAAGACCCAATCACAGATGTACAGATCATCTTGTACAAAACTCACACACAAGACGGAACCTAAGCTTTTGTGGAGAATATCTGGGTCATTTGAAGTATGAAATTTAGATTTTCCTTCTCCGAAACTATATGCTACCTGCTTGTTCCTGTGCAGTTTTCTGACAGGACACCATCTGGTGGGTATACTGTGGTACTGCATCTTAATTTTTGGGGGTGTATTTTGGTTTCCTCTCAGAATAAACTTAGTTCTTATATGTAGTTGGGTTTTAAGATGATCTTGAGAGTACTTTCTTCGGGTATAGTTTAATATGTTTTACCCCATCGGCTTGAAAAACAATGAGCCACTCAGCCTTTGGGAGGACCTGTTCCCTTCCACGTTTGTCCAAAATATGCATCCATTATATAATTTTCCCACTTCTGCTTTTTTTTTTTATTTATTAAGGGGTCACACCTACATGCTTCAGATTAAACAGATTTGCATACTGAAAGATAATTGGAGCAAAAAATTACTTAAAAATATTTAAGTAATGTTTGTACCAACAGAAAAATAACTAAGCAGCCACATCTTTTGGACTGTCGAGTTAAATTTAACTTGTTAGACTCAACTTGGATTACTGCCTGAAATACAATTTTAAAAAGTTAAAATTCACCAACAGCCTGAACTAGTCTGGTAAAACCAAATCCATTACCCCAGCTTCTCCAGTTTGAAACTTGTTTGGTTAAACAAAAAACCCATTACATTTAAAGTTTGGCTTAGCACTGCACATCTAGGTCCTACAGGAAGTTAGTAAAGTAACTTTAAAAAACAGGAAACATTCATAAAAAAGAATCAAAATTACAGACAACTGAGCGTCTTTGGCAGTTTCTTTAAACCAAGAAACTGCCAAATCAATTGAGCTGTAGCATCTCATCTCCAAGTACCTTTCTATTAAAGAACAAAAAAAAATATTTAAGAGAGGATTCTAATTTTCTTAGAGTCATTCTTTTAGGATAAAATTGAGGACCTAGCAAGGACATCCTGACATACATTTCAAAGAAGAAAGGAGCTTTTAAACCATACAAATGAAACTTTTGGTTTTGGACAACACAGAGAAATAAGGCTTTGGAAAATATGCTTTTTATTTTATTAATCATTTTCACTTATAATAAAAATTGCACTCTCTTCTCCCATCCTTTTATCATCCAACACCGTCATACCTCATCATCATCATATTCAGTTGGCTTCCTCTGGGACATCCCAGTGGCAGCATAAAGTTTTCTTCAGGAGATTCTATTCATAAATACATCCAAAACAGCAAAAAGTTCAGTTTGTCGACAGCAACAATGTAACCCTGCAACCCCCTGAGTAGGTACATCCAACATGGCTGATGCCTTGTCCATTAAAATACCCCCCACCCCACTTTATCTTTGGCAATATAGCAAAACAGAGGAAACTGGCGTTCATCAGTGGTGCCACGTCATCCAGAGCTTACTTTTTATACAAAAATATTTTTTGGTCTGCTTGAGCCCTGTTGTGAAGCACAGATCAGATTTAAAATGACACCGGACAAAAAAAAATGGAAGTAAACACACACACAGAAACTGCCTTTAAAGTGCTTTAACAGTGATTGGAAACATCCTGCTTTCAGTCTTTAACTAATCACACTAAGCCCTGTTAAACTCTTCCCGGGTCAGTGCGTTAGTGCTGAGCAACCGAGTCATTGGGCACTGCCTCAAGTCCTTAACGGCACGTACAAGACTCAGCCACCATGTCCTCCAGCTCCCTGTAGTCCACCTTCTTCTTGTAGACAACCAATACGCTCATGGGCATGTACTTGTAGGGAACGCAAGACGGTGGAGGGACGTCCCCCACTCCCAGCTCTTTGATGAGTGTCTGGATGATGGCGTGGTTGGGCGAGTGGTAGCCATAGTGGAGCACCTTTGGGCAGTCCCCTTGGCAGTATCTGGGGTTGTAGGCCCGGGGAGCAATGAAGTAATGACCCAAGCCGAGTTCGTTGAACGCCAGGTTGAAGGAGTGGAGCTTACAGCGGTTTTTTGGGACTTCAGTTTTGCGTTTGAAGTTCGAGATGTCGGAAAAGATGGATGCTGGAGAGGAGGTGGAGGAAGACAAGGAGGAGACGAGAGCGTCTTTCAGCTCGTCCAGAGAAGAATTTTTGGCCTCTTTGGAGCTACGCCGGCGGCGAATCGTAGGGTGCTCCCACCACCCGACTCGCCTCATTAGATTTTCCCCCTCAGCCCCAAGTAAGTCCCCCATCCACTCCTTTACCTCCCTCTCTTCCTCCAAATACAGAAGAAGAGAGGGGACTTCCAGCTGAGGCTCACCACTCAAGCCCCTTCTACCCCAAAGAGGAGTCCACCACCACGACGGACCGGCGTCCCCATCAGCAGGCTCTGCACACCAATACTGGGCGATGAGGGTGAGGTGTCTTTGCTCACCCTGATCCTTTTCCTGCGAGATGTGGGCGCTGACATGTGCCGTGATGTCCGTCTCCGTCCAACGCTGGTGGGGCTCCAGGGTGACCAGGCTGCTGGCGCCCAGTGAGGTGATCTGAGCCCTGCAGAGGGGCGGCTCTACGGCTTGGGTGGTGCCCGAGGGTGTGGAGGAGGTGCGCAAGTGGACAAATGAAGCTCTGACAAGCTGCTCTGAGGGTAGCGTGTCCACTTTGTATTGTACAGTGAAGGTATAGGTGAGATCTGAGAGAAATTGAGAAAAGTTTTAATTTTCTTCTCTTTATACAAGGACAAAATCAGCCTCAAATTAGAACTTCAGGATTGATTCTTATTTGGACCTTTGATCTAGATTCAACAATCAGTGTCCTAGAAAAAGGAAAGAAAATGTATGCAGATCCTTGTCTGTTAAAGCAAGCTTTAGCCACAGTTTTTTGCCCTTTCTAAAGGGCTTTCAAAAATTGTCTCGATTTTTGCCGCTTATTTGTATGAATGCAAAAGACCAAGCAGTGCAAAGTGAATAAAAAGGGTACAAAGGAAGTCGTTTTAAGTCTATAAAACCTACAGGTCTGAAGAAGAGGACCGGAAGGGGAGACTGTCCAACCAAGACAGGATTCATCTGATCAACAATTGCATTTTCATCTGTAGCCAAAGTCTGAAGATTAAGTTTAAAACAAGACTTAAAACTGATTTTAGTGTCCAACGTCACTTGAACACTAATAAGGTTGAGTCAAGATTAGGACAACTGAGATATGCATTTTCACAAAGGATTCAACCAATGTTCAATTCAACTCACTGAGCTCGATTAAATCTGTTCTGGATTTGTCTTATAATTATTTGAGGGGTTTTTGGCTCTCATTTCACTGACCCATGAACATAAAGACAGAGTTACTTTGAATTAGCCAGTAAACTTCTTTCAATACAACAATAGATAAAATCAGCTGTTAATGGTGAGACCACTGGTGACACAGGCTGCCTTCAGATACCCAGGATTGGTCAAACAGACTGATGATTAAGATGGAAGCATCAAACAATACAATCAATCCAAGATACAATTCTCTTTATTTTGTACTCTCACACCCTGTAGAAATATGTTGACTGCATCAAGTTAGACAGAACTGATTATATCAAATATTTAGTTTGAAGCAAATTCTCAAAAGTATAATTTATTATTTTTTTAAATTGTGCTACGATGCAACACAGCCATGCTGAATTTGGTTCAGGTTGGGAAGAAACCTGCTTTGCATGAAATTCCAACTGCTTTGACTGTTCTGTTAATAGTTCCCGTTTCATAACCTTAAAGGTTCACTTTCGAGTACAAACTCAATTCATAGCCATGATATCCTTCAATTTTTCCATTAATAAAAAAGTTGAAGCAGGACATTTTTCCTACTCTTTGGGTAGACAAACTGAACTACTACTCTTTCAATACTTCACGTTGGTTTAGATGCATTTTGACCCTCCTGGAACAGCTGCTTCAAAGTTGTAGCAGTTTTTGGTGGGGGATGGTGTTACTTTTATAAAGGGACAGGATACATTTTCCTCACAATTGAAAAAAAAAAAAAAAAGCCTCAAAAACTTATGATAGACTTTGTACCCAGATAATAAACTTGAATTATTTTAAGATCCAGATTTTTTTTTTTTTTTTTTGCTAAAAAACCCCCAAAAAAATCAAACTGTTCCTTCACCTCCTGAAGCGGGCAGGTAATGGACCGAGGACGCCGCGGGTCTCAGAAGGCGCACCGTGTTGGAGCCGAACTTCCGGTGCTGCTTGGGCCTGCCGTCCGGTTCGGCTGCGCTCCGGTACAAACTGAGCATGAACTGCAGGTTCTGATCGGCCTTCTGCTCGTCCGTCAGCGGCCGGTGGTGTGCGCCTCGGTGACTCCGTCGGCTGCGCCGCGGCGCGGCCTGGCGGGACGCCATCTTCCGCCCGGTGCAGGTGGAGCACAGCAGGTAGACGAAGCAGGTCAGGACGCAGACACGCAGGAGGCCGTGCTCTGCGCGGGTCGCCCTCATTGTTAGTGAATACAACCTGTGGTGCTAGCGAGCTCCACCAACGAGGCTATAGTCGGCAACCATCCTCCGCACGGCCGAGGGCGTGACTTACAGGCGCACCTGGCGGCCGGCCATGTTGGACGTTTTCACTTCACTACCCGCCCCAATTGACGGGCGATTCCAATTAACCGCTGGGAGCGGAGCCGTCAGCCAACCAGAACGCAGGGAAGCCACGTGGGTGTTGCGTGTAAAAAAAAAAGTGAAACTCCCACATTTTGAGGCACTTTTGGGTAAACATTACGTGGACTGGAAGGAGACAGAGAAATCCAACCATGTTGAATTTTTTTTTACCCTACGAAACGCACAATGAGCTTTTTTTTGCATGAAAACTAGATAGGTTGACACACGACTTAGCATAGCAGTAAAACCAGTTTTGAACCCTCAGTAGATCTTGTCTGGTTCTCAAATGATTTAATACAAATCAGTTCAAACTGAACACATCTGGGACCAATTTGGATATTTGAGCTGTTGCACAGTCCGAACCAGCTAAGTCCAGAATCAACCCTATTCAAACAAGTAGCATGTGACGACTATAAGACATCTATGCTTACTGGTTTGATAGTTAATATGTTTTTCTGCTTACATTTTCTTGTTATGCTAATCTTCAATAGAGCATTGTGCTTTGTTGTTAAAATCCGTCTCTGACAGCTCCTGTCTAGAACCAAGAAACTAATAAAAATACACAATTTATGACCCTGCTTGTTAGCTAAAGCAGGGTGTGTTAAAAAAATAATCACAATTTATCTCACTGAATAACATAACTTGACATTATCACTTCCTGTATGACCTTAGTGTCAGTGTAGAATAACTTTGCATTCACAACTATATTTTCAGCATTTCTCCAGTTTATATTTGTTTCTAAGCATCTTAATTTCATTCAGATTAGGTCTGGATTTTGTCAAGGCTGTTGGTCTTTTGGGTTTCTGCTGTTCACTTGTTGTTTTGGGCCATTACACAAATCAGTTCTATCGTACAACTTCATATTTGGACAGCAACAGAGTCCACTCCTTTTGGTATAGAAAAAGACATCAAACTATGTCTCTTTTTAAGAAGAGGCACAACATATCAAAACTTATCAACGCTATTAAATCTATGTTACAAAGTATATTGATTCTGAAACCCTTAATATTTTTCCTGCTATTATATTTAGGAAATAATACAGCAGGCATATGAAAATGTAGATGTTTCGAAACATGCTCTGCCAGCTACTCCGTGTCAGGTAAGTTAGAGTTGATCTAATCTCAGCATCTTCTGTACTTGCATAACTTTAACACCACTAGGGGGCAGAATATTCTTCATTATTGTCATCATTCATGCAGCGCATGGATCTGCAACCTGCAGGCTCCTTGGAGTTTTCACAATGACTCTTGGCTAAAACTGATAAAGAACAAACTCATGGTTCTACATGTAGATATAACAGTAAATGCAGTTTATATATATATATATATATATATATATATGTGTGTGTGTGTGTGTGTGTGTGTGTGTGTGTGTGTGTGTGTGTTAAATTTGTGCAGCTAAGAGTACTTGTAATATTTTTATTTTAATGTTTTTCTTGTCATTAGTTTCCCTCCCCCACGTCACATAATCAACGTCATAAAAAGATTTATTCATTATCTGTGTGTAAAATTGTAGTTTTTTTTTATCTTAAAATATAAAAATAGAAGTAAAATTGTATTTTTTTATTACAACTAATGTCATATAGTAAATATGTGTCAAAACCTCAAAGCTGCCTTATTTTAAAGAAAAATAATTTGATTTTAGCTGGCTTAGCTGGATTGAGGGCAAAAATGACTTATTATTTGGTAAAGAGTTGACTTCTAAGGTGTCAACCTGGAGTTGGTAGACTGCACAATATTCTGAAGTAACTGAAACTGGAGAGGGTTACATCTACAGATTAAATCTATGTTTTGTAGAATTATGTCCAAAAAAGGATGAACCTTTTCTTTTGAATCAATCTTTCAAATGTTATTTGCAATTCATATTTATGGTAATCCTACATTCTAGTTGTTTGTATGTGTGCGGTAAGATTAGATGTCTCAAAAAAAAATGTTCCTGTCGTTACTGTTTAGTTTCTGATAACAAAACTGAACAACAGCAAAAACAATAATCAAAGAATGTAACCAACAACAAACTCCCTGCAGTCTGAATTAAAAGGTGAGACGTCTGGACTTGTTCAAACATTCCTCCCTTCCTGTTTGATGTCGTCTTTACTTCTCCTTTGCATTAAAATAGCAAAAGATAGTAACCCCCACCCCACCCTAGCCCACCACACATACACACACATCGAGTCAAATGGCACTTTAATGCGGTGACATTCCACAACAGTGATTATCTCCAGTCCCAGTCTGCAGAGTGACTGTGGGAAAACTTTAGGCAGCAAGTGGTAAAGACGGATAGACTCAGGGAGGAAGAGATTTACAACGACTGAGGGCATCAAAGGTCGATGTGCCTGAAACGGTGCTGTCTGAGCTGAAAAAAATGAAATAAATACACACTGGAATTCACCAGCTGAAACTTCTCACTCCCTAATCAGTCAGTTGTCTTTGGAACTAAGAAACATCCCCAAATTGAAAAAAACTGCGTTTTAATTTGAGTGTTTAGATTTTTCCTGAGGCGTTTCCATTCTCGTGAGCCGTATCGCTGGTCAACAAATACTTCTGCGTCCTTCAACGGGGACTTGGATGACTCTGAAGCTTACTCTTGTGCTTTAGAGTTCAAGTTTTACCGCTTTAAGAAATTGAATCCTGAAGTATGACATGACTGCTTTGAAATTTTGCATACGTGTTCACAGTACAAACATTTTATCTTTGTCTTTTTTTTATTTTTATCTTTGCCTGTTTTTGGAGGGAACCCCTTTTTAAAATAAATTGGCCTATTTATTTGGAGATTTTTGGAATTGGATCATAATTGGAATGATTTGTAATGTAATGAAATGCTGTTAGGTTTAGTTAAACTGGAAAACCAGACATCAGATTGCTTATAATAAATAGACAGCTTTGGCCTTCTTGCTTATTGATTTAAGGGGAAAAAAAATTCAGGTATTTTTCAATCTAAATCCAACAACCAGTAACTTTAAAAGAGCAGGGATATTTTCCCACTAGATAATATAATGGAAAATGTATCTCTGTCATTGAGGCTTTGGTTGTTTCAATGTTATGTCTTCATTTCTTTTTCCAGTTTTACTTGATATTGTCTTAATTCCCTCCTGGAAACCTCAATACAGACCTGATTTACACACTTTTGAAAAAACCCTTCCATAGGGCCTGAAAAGTGAAATATATTCATTTTTATATAAATAAAAAAGGTTCATGTGGACATCTTTGCCTATAATGTGCAATTCTTGCCTAAAATCGCAATAAATCTGTATTATTGTAATGAAAATATCTAAGAAATAAAACTTTCTGTTGTTTATACAAATGTGTGATTTATTTATTTTTTTAAGATATCTGAAATAAACAAGAATAGATAATACCTAACTGTAAAACTACACATATTTCCTTGGTTATTCAGTATCCTTGTACCGTCGCTTTAAATTTTCCGCTTGATTTCCTATCTGTTGTTCTATTGGATAGAACTGATGGGGCTCTGCCATTGGTCGTCCGTTCTTTCAATCACAGCGCGCGTTTGCGGTAGTGGGATGAGCCACTTTCCTCGCTTGGGAAAGGCGCTGGGGTAAAAGTTTTCCCAAAGTTTTCGGCTTGGTCGCCAGTGCAGAAATGAAACCGGAAATATTCGTCTCAGTCTCAAAAATAAGACTGTTGTTTTGCTCTATTTTTTTTAGAAGAAATAAACTCCTTTAGCCAAATATTTGACCCAAAATGTTTAAAGTATGCTCTAGTACTACACCCAGTTGGTCTTTTGTGACGAAATTATACTAAAGTGCCCTTGTTTTGCGAACAGACCGACCGGATATAGCTAGTAACATTGCCAACAACTTTACACAAGGCGGAAAAAAAAAGTTTTTGCCCTCCCCCTATTCGGGTTGACTCACTCGGTTTTCCCACCATCCATTCGTTGTTGATGCTTGAACAGTGATGGAGAGGCGGGAGGGACGGCTACCGGCGCCGCGGGGCTGCTAACCACCGGCAGAGAGAAGCCTCGGTGCGGAGCGGCATGGAGACCGTGGAGCAGCTCGTCTCCTTCCACCACATCCAGGTCCAGCTGAACGGGGCCGCGCCGTGGGGGTTTACACTGAAGGGAGGACTGGAGCATGGCGAGCCGCTCATCATCTCTAAAGTAAGCGAACAACACAAATGTTCTTTAAAAAAAAAATCCTTCATACACAACTTCAGTTTGCCAACATTGCCTCCGCATCTCACTGTAATGGGATTTTAAAAGAGGGATACTGCTGCAAAAATGCATGAATGTTATGACTTTCATCCAAGCACTTTAGTTACTGTTGGTTCTGTTGAATTTAACTATTAGCAGCAAACAGGTTGGGAAAACGGGGGAGTTATGACTGACTGCACTTCTTCAGCTTGTGCACCGGTTTAACTGTCTTGCATACATTTAAAGATACATATCATTGAAAACATTTTATGCAAGTTATAAATCTGAAATTTGATCAATAACATTTTGAAGTTAAACATCTGATGTTAAATATCAGAATTTGAAGTATTTTATTTCTTAAGTTTGATTCTTGTGCTCCTAGGCACCATGAAATAACTGAAAAGGTCACAGTGACAGGTCAAGCAGATGCTAACGTTTAACTTTGATGGACAAGTACGTGATATATTACAGTGCACAGAAATTAAACCAAGAAAAAGTGAATTTTTATGCTTTTGTAAAAAAAAAAAAAAAGAATGCAATATGTATTTGTTGTACACCTTTCAGCATTTGCATGTCAATTTATTTATTGATTGAATTGTGGTGATTCTTAAAAGTAGTTTACATGGGAGTCCCTAGACGAAAAGGGACTTTGTTCCTGTCCATGACTCTCCTTTCAATTCCATGCAAAACCCCCAAAGTGTTGACAGACGGCTAGAACCACTTCACAGAAGACATGGCCTGGGGCAGGAATGATGTGAGGGGGGGGGGACTTTGGTGGAATGGGGTTAGAGGGAGTCTGTAGGATGTGGGAATCCTAGAAATGAAAGATGCTGGTTATCTGATGGGGGCATTCTTAAAATATCTCTGCTTTTCACGTGGCTCTTGGATGACTTTAGTGAGTGGGTGCATACACCGTCCTTTACTTTGTAGCCATGCGGCATGACAAATGGTGTCGTGTTGCGAAGCTGTACGGGGGAAGTTTTAGGACTTGACTCCATCTTGTTCTAAAAGTAGAGGACGGACAAAGTATCCTCGTTGCCCCCTTGAGGTGGTTCAGCCTCCGCGGGCGTTGAGCCACAGCAAACAAGAAATGTGTCTTTGAATTGCTGCAAGTAATTATTGCAGTGTGTGTTCTGCTGGGGGTGGCCCAGGCTGCCTTTTTACCTCAGTTGCATCCCGCACACTTTATGGAGGACCTGCAGCGGCGGCGGTGGCAGCAGCTGCTGTGGTAGTGTAAACGTTGGCCGGTGTACGTTTTAGAATTCACCACAGCAGAGAATGGAAAGCCTGGCTCAGTCTTCTGGAAACGCCCGAGCGCGCACACCGAGTCACACACAGTAACACGGCCCCTGGGAAAATGTGACTGGAGGGTTTAGTGGAAGGGGAGAGAGACTGTTGCAGGAGATAAAAATCAGACTGTGCAGCATGGCTGTTTTGTGTCCATTGGTTCACTGGTCTGTTCCACTCAGAAGGCAATTGAGTGCTTGACAATGAGCGAATACGTTTCAGAGAAGGGTTTCAGGTGCTTAATGGATAGAGAGAACAACAGACAAGCTCCTGTAGAGGCGTGTGTGTGTTGAGGACATCGGTCACACTGTCTCAGTAACGGACTGCTGCTGAATGCCATTATTACTGACTGGCACAGGTGTGTGTGAAGTAGGAATCAATGTTCACGGGAGGATACAATCTGTTTTCTAATACTGGAAAGAGATGATTTTGACTTGAACATAATCGATCTATCAATCAGTCAATCAAGTCTGAGCAACAAGGCAATTCAAAGTACTTTACATCATAAAAACACAAAAATAAAGTCATTAAAACATCATACCAATTGAGTCACCAATTGAGAAACCAGTAACAAACATTTTGTCAAATTTAAAACTCAATTATCCTAATGTTGATGTTAATTTTTTACTTAATCTTGTGAAATTCACCAGATTGGTTTATGGTGAATACAAGGTCACACATAGTTTTCGCCCTACAAAATCTATATTATTTCCCAACTCCACTTTTGAGATACCAAAAGTGGAGTCACCAATTGAGAAACCAGTAACAAACATTTTGTCAAATTTAAAACTCAATTATCCTAATGTTGATGTTAATTTTTTACTTTATCTTGTGAAATTCACCAGATTGGTTTATAGTGAATACAAGGTCACACATAGTTTTCGCCCTACAAAATCTGTATTATTTCCCAACTCCACTTTTTCCATTCTAAGGCTCGGCGACATAGCTTGTAATTTAGAGATTTTAGAAAATAAAATCTCTAAATTACAATTTTTTTTCTATATTTTTTTCAAAAACTTGCTTTTATTTCAATCATCTCTTCAGTGAGTCCATTCTAATTTGGTAATTGCTAACCTGTCTTATTTACTAGGAGCAAAGAGTAACTCTTTATTTCATCGCCAGAAAACAGACGGCACTCATTCAGACAAACAAACTCATTCAAACACAAAGCTTGAGGGCGTTGAGCCTTTGTACACCCGTCTCCATGTCTATAAATGTTGGCGCCGATTTCCTTCATTTTGGGAGATCGGTGATCTGCCAATTTTTACATGTTGAAGCCGATCTTATCCACTGATCTCATCTAGTTTGGCAAAGGTCTAAGAGTCAACCCCTGTCCTCTTTTACTCTCCGGTGAAAAAGGTTTGACTGACAGATTGACCCACCAAGTTATGTCTTTTACAATTAACAATTGTTACCTCACTGATGCCAACTCCACAACTTTCTTGCTATATTGAGCAACATTTCAGAAAATATTGGTATTGGCCAAAATCGGAATTGGCAGGTTAAGCTTTTTAAAAGATTGGTAATCAGCGATCGGCCAGAAAACTGCAATCGGTGCAGCCCTAGTTCAGGCCTCCCGAGTTCGTACGTTGCAGAAACTTTTGCTTCAGGTTAAGTATACTCCAGGTTCAAGTCTACAATCTGCAATCTGGAGGCTTGTAATTGTGATACTCCTGCTGAATATTGCCAAGAGGATGTCGATTATTATTCACCCACACTTTCCTGAGTTTCCTTTCTTCCTCACTGCGCCCCCACTGCTTTTTTCCAGCTTTAAGTTCTCAGTCACTAAAAATGTGAATCAAGTGTTGGCATCGAGAGCAAGGCGAATTGATCCCAGCGGCCCAATATTTTATTGCCATGGAGGAACTGCATGGAATATAATATCTTATGAAATACTACACATGAACAGTCCTTTGAGATTGTGATGTTGGGGACATTAACATTATGATAACTGGGGCTGCAACGAACAATTACTTTAGTTATCGATTGTTCTATCAATTATTCTGACAATTAATTGATTATTCTGACAATCAGTTATTCTAGTGATTATTTTGTTCAAAAGAATCTGCACATTCTGCAGATTTTTCATTTAACTACTTAGGCCTTTCAAAAAAAATGAAAATAAACATTTCACTGCCTTAAATGAAATAACATAGCATTCCTATAGTGAATTTGAATTCAGGGAAGCTAAAACTATGCCTTCATCCATAGCAGCTCTGACGAACTTTACCCCCCACAGCATTTTTTGTGTGCAGTTTGAGTTTTTTTATTCACATTTTTCACTTTTTACAATGTAGTTTTTGTTAACCCCCTCAAACGTAGCAAGTTGCTTTATAGCAGTATGTGTACAGTCTGCTCTTGATGCTGGTAAACAGGCTGCTCCTTCTGCTGGAAAAACACTAAATCAAGGTAATCGACCCAGAAATGTTGGAGAATTTTCCAACAGGCCGTGTGTTTCCCGAGCCCTGCCGTGTCGACATTTCTGTGTAATTCATCGACATTGTCAAACAAATTTGAAGCTAGTTTCTATGCAAATGTTGCAAAACAAACTTGTTTTGGAAGCAGCGATATGCATCAGTCACAGGAACAGTAGAAGACAAAAGCATCTATTCAGACATGGGAGAAGACAAAACAAACGACACGAGCCGTCTTCAGGAGGTTTTAGGGGATTATTCGTTTACAGTTTGGCGCGCTGTAATTGTCCTTCATGTCTTTGCTTCGGAGCTTCTGCTGCATGAAAGATTTCATGAACAGATTTTTTTTCCGTTTGGCTTTTCTTCACAATATCGCTTATCAATACCTAAGCATGTTTTGGTTCTCGGTTCTCATGAGAGTCTCGATGTTTATCTTACGGATCCATCCTGATCCATTTCCTGTCTTAATGTGATACCGCAGGCCAGAGCCTCCATTTCTTTGCCAGCTAGTGGATAAAAAAATATATTGTCCGTCAGGATAAAAACCTGCAAGTTATCCTCTAATCGAGATGGAAAAAAAAGGAGAAAAGAATGGCCTACATCTCTACACCTGTCTCGTAAGAGCACAACTTTATTGGAGTGGGTATACCCTACTTCCCCCCTCCCTTTTTTTAAGGTTGGTGCTGGAGTGCCAGTTGCCCTCTCAGGATGTCCTGAAGACTCTGTGTGGGCATACATGGCCCTGCAGAATGGGGGAGGGGCAACTCCAGCAGCTCGAGACAGCAGAGGGATACAAGCCATTTGGTCAACATTCCTCCGGGAGCATAACTAATTACTGCTGTAGATTGTGTGCGCGTGTGCATGTCTGCGTGCGAGTCTTAAGCGTATTTGCGTACACACACGTCTCTTAGACTGGAAAACTTCACTCCATACGGCAGCCGATTAGACGTACGATGACATGGTGAGTCTGGGGTTTTGTCTGCTCAATAAGTTACTCAGTCAGTCAATTGCTGTGCTGCTCACTCAGCCATTTAGCGAGCCAGTTAGTCTGTTAGTGGCCAGGATTTAGGTGGCATGTAATGGGCTGAGTTTGCTTTGAAGATCAAGTGGAAGAGAGAGAGAGTTTAAAGTTTTTTGTAAGAATTCTAAGCAGCTAAAAAGTAAGTATAGAATAAACAGCTGTAACTGTCATGTTGATTCATTTCAAAGAATTCAGGCATTTCTGATTTGTCACTGGCTCGTTTCTTTATCTTATTGGTTTGGAATCGGCACTGAATGCAACATTCAGCAGCTGCAATGTTATTCCAGCGAAATCTGCTGAGTCTTGCAGCTGATTGGCTCCGATCGCTATGCTGCTGAATGTTAGTAGAATATAAGGTAAGGTAATCTTATTTGTATAGCACATTTTTTTAGCAACAAGGCAGCTCAAAGGGCTTTACGTGATTTAGAAGGAAATACAAACAAAACGAAAAGAAAGACAAAGAGGTACAAAACTAAACTATTGGTTCCCATGTATAATGAGAATAAGTAGTCAATGATTTATAAACTAATAGGGGTTTCTCTTAATCTTAAGTTTGTTGTGGATCAGAGAGGTATAATTGTTGGTTCCAGTTGTTCTGGGTTGAGTTCTAGATTTGTATAGTCAGAAGCTAAATGTTGTTTCTCCGTGTTTGATTCCTGTTTTGGGTAGCAAAGTAAACTAACAGGAGTTTCTCTGGGTTTTACTCTGATATTAAAAGCATAAAGCTAAATGTTGGTTGGTTCTCCATGTTTGATTCTTGTCCAGGGCTACTTTTTGTCAGTTTAAAACTAGATGTAAAAACCTCTTCTTCCCTGCTTGGCATAAATATTACCCATGATACCTCACTTTAAAATGCTCTACAATGATGGCCAATGCTCGGCTCACTCCAGTCAAAGACAAACAGAGACAGTGCTCTCTAGAAATGAAATCAGTAAAGATCAACTTAGGCTACGTCAGGATGTCAGGACACCAAATCTAGTTGAAATACCTAGACGCAGTGCTACTTGATGTGCTATTGGCTGGAATTTGCAAAACAGCCAATCCACCAAAGAAAAGACATTTATTTTCCTTGGTGCTCTGAATCGAGCAAAAAAAGATTTACCAACCTCAATCTTTGTTCGGTTGAAGTGAACTCTGGTGCGGTTCGAATGCATATGTGAATGCCAACGGGGACCAGAGACCGCTTCAAAAGCAGGAAATGGACTTTCTGGGTAACCAAAACAAACATGTCAGTCTTGCACTAGAGGGAGTAATGACTCACGGTCTCTTACCAACGACCGAAGAGAAGTTCTACAACCTCTAAAATTTGAAGCTGCTCCGTTTTTGTTTCACAAAGAAGGAAGAACTTTCATGTCGTCTTTAGAGGATTTAGTGTCGTTTCGTTCAGTGGTTCTTGGTGCGGCGCCACCCCAGGTGAGGTGGGGGAACAGGTTTTTGAAATGGTTTGGACTGTACAGTGTGAAGGAGAACCAACCAACCGATCCAACCAAGTCTTGATTGCTAAATGTGATCACAAGAACATAAATGTCAAACTTCACCTTGTAAAACAGATTTTCTTTAAAACAAGCAAAAAGCTACATTTTAAACATCCATCTGGTAATTTGCTGGTGTATGTCAGTTTGTTCAAAAGTCGGCTTTGCCTGTGAACAAATCATAACAGTATTTGTGGATGTTTTCAAATAAAAGGTCTGCCAACAACTTACACCTAATTAGTGTATATATAAAAAATCTAATTCAGCAAAAATAGTTTTAAATCATTCCAATCACTTCGGTTCAGTTTCTATAGATGTTATGACTGTCTAGTAAAACAGTTGGCCTTTCTCAGGAAGTGGTGCATATTTTTACTTTTTTTTGCTGATAATTTTATGCCATGACTCAATTTGTAATATTGAAACAGATTTACTTTGAATCCCTCTTTTCTACAACTGTTCCTCTCCAACAAACATTGAAAAATAAAACCCACATGCTGGTAGATCGCGCTGTTTAATGCGACACCAATACACGTATGGAAGTGTGTCAAAATGTAGAAATACCCGAGTGGGAGTGTTGTGTGTGTATGTGTTTACTGACATGCAGCGATGTAAGTTGTCAGTCCCATGTGTTTTGGGGACATTTTTATGTAGATTTGTGTCTGCGTTCAGAATGCGGGCATGATGAACTGCTTTGATTATCGTGTTTAGCCTCTGTAAAGCTGTCAGCTCACTTTCATATGTGGTTTTATGATCTATGGAGCGCTCCCTTCTGATTTGTGTTGTTTTGGGGTGGGTGAGGGGGGCATATTTCTGTTTCTAACTGCGCTGTGGTCTCAAACCAACGAGGCGACATTCCCGTGGGACGGCGGAACGTCAGGGAATATGAGAAGCAGTTGTCGCTTGATTTGAGAGTCTCGCTTGCGTATTTTGGTGTCGGGGCGCTTTTTCCCAGCCTAGTGGTTTCACATTAGAGAAATATTTTCAACACCCGTTTTAAAGATGTTTTTATGGGAAACCTGTTTCTGCTGTCGCTTCTATGCGCCTGATTTTTCCAGCTGAGCTTTTTCCAACTAGTTTTTTTGAAAGGAGCACTGTGCCTTGCTTTTCTTAACCAGCTTTAGACATATTATCTTATTCCTAGCTAACAAAACCGCAGAAAGATTTATATTTCAGATATGAGTTATTGACTCTTATAGGTGTCCAGCATATAAATCGATTGGCTGTTTCTCTCTTGTCAGGAAGCAGATTTCCACTTTCAGCAGCTCTGAGTCATTTTTAAACATAATTTTTCAACAGAATCAGACAAAGATCCTACGTCATCTGCAGCAACGAGTTACACCTGGGCAGTAATGTAGCCAAATGTTAAGCCATCTTTTTCAATTGGTCTCACACTTTGGACTGCCACGCTTTTTCACATGGATTAACAGATCACCATTTACCATCTTTTATGACAAATTATCCACCTTTGCGAATAGACACACGTGTCCAGATGAATCTAGAGGTTGAACACATTTGTAAGCAATTCACTGCATAAAAAACCCCCAAAATGTACATCTTTCGTACAAAAACGTCTCTGGAGAAATCAAAACCTTGCACCTGGGATCGTCTGTAACGTCCGTCAGAGACCAAGCCAGGCTGGATAGCCTGCAGTCTGTTGCTTTACACATCTGGCATTCTTGTCTACCATCATGCTGACTACGCTTTCAAATAATGGTTTACTCTAATAACAAGTAGTGGGACACTCTACTTTAATTTTCTTGTTGTCTTTTGAGTTTCAGTAGAAAGTCCCTGTAAAAACATGCTTCACAATGATCCCTTTCTGCTGATCTCTGATCAGTCAGCAGCAAAGATAAAAGACAGCAGGCTCCTTTTATTCCTGTTTTTAAAGCTTCCCAGTTTTAATTGTTTGATCCAAAGCAGAGCTTTGAACTCAAAGCTGGATTGGCTGATTCTCTCCATAAAGCTGCCGTCAGCCACTGATGTTAGCGGCTCCTTCCTTTGGTTCAGGTGCTGAAAAGTGGCTGTGGTGTCGATGTCAGGGTTAGTCACAGTGGAAACAGAACAGCAATTCTGTCTGTTGTCATCGATTTGGTAGAAAATCCTTGAAGACTTCACATTTGTGCTGGGCTTGATACTGGAGAGAAAATGTTGTGCTGAGCTGTGAAAAATCTTTGTAAACCGCAGAAAAATTTAAAACCTAAACAAAAGCTTTGCGTTTTCAACCGGGCGTTATATTGTTATATCGGGTATATGGGCTTTATTTCTGCATTTTTCACAACAAAAGATGTCATGTCATGCTGAAATACTGCCTTTAATCACCTACTTGACACTTATTCTCATCAATCTGACAGTTAATTTCCTTTGATGTATTGAAATCCCTAACCCGTCATCAGACCTGTAGGATTCAGTGGGTTTAGCATAGGATAAACTTGTTAAATCACCAAGCCTTTGTGTTTAAAAAAACCTAACAAAAACCTAAACGTAATGTTGAAACAGTGGCAGCAAGATTATGAAGCATCCTGAGTTCTTAAGATCAAACTGTGGTTAATGCTGGTACTAAAGAGCATTGCAGAGGCTTTTCTGATTGTTGCAGAGAGGAAACATTTAGTTTTTCTTCTTAATATCTAAAATCTTTGAAAACATTATTTAATTCACCCAGAGGAATATTAGCTGCTCTTCATGTTGACATTAAGACGAATGCAGAAGAAGAATGTTTTGATGTGAGGTTGTGGGTTTGCCTCCAACTGTCCTGTTTAGATCTTGTTAACCGTGTGTGTGTGTGTGTGTGTGTGTGTGTGTGTGTGTGTGTGTGTGTGTGTGTTTGTGTGTGTGTGTGTGTTTTCCTTCTGCATTCCTGGAAAGGTAGCCTCCAGTAGCAATGCGCTCAGTGGGGGGTAGATGAGGATGCCTTCAGATAGGGATGCTATTGTCTCTGCCGTGTGTTTGTGTGTGTTTCCATGTCTCCTACTTTTCCAACTGTCTGCCTAACCAAAAACATATGTCACACTGCAGCAGAGTACAGTACACAACACATTGAGGATCATAATAAAAAAAAAAAAAGAAGAGACGTTTCCCCTCAATTCCTGCTGCGTTTAACTTTCAAAACGGGGGGAAAAAAGTTATTGTCAAAATAGGTTATCACGTCATCATTTGAAGAATTTTTCTATTCACAAGATGAGCTTAAATTCACAAATGACAGGAAAGCAGCTGTTATTAACGTTTGGGTAAATTTTGACTGTTTCCATCTCATTTTATGAGAAATTCCTATCAGTAAAAGTAATGAGTTATGCCATAAATGTGCATAAATTTTCATCTTAAGAAAACTCGAAGTTATTTTCACATATCAACCTCCTGTGCTATTTTTAGTTTTGTAAAACCATTTATGAAATTGAAGAACATCTTTGTCAGATTTTCAGCCTGGAGGAAAAAAAAAGGAAAACTAAATATCACTAATATAAATTCTGAAATGAATAGTTTGCTTTCCTAGCTAATGCAGTATTGTCAGCACAGGTGGATTCAGTTTATCCATAATATTTGTTTCATGTTTTGTAAAGTTGAAAATGTGAAGGATGGAGAAAAGAGGAAGCAGACGGTGACCGGAACAGGCCAATTTCAGGATATGAATCTGGAAACTCTGTGCAACGCTAAATGCTACTCGGTCGTAAGTTTAACCACTTACCAAATATCTCCAGTAATAGGAATATAACTAATGAGAAGAAAAGAGAATAACAGCTGGAGATAGGCACCAGCAACTCCCGACCCCACTAAGGGATAAAGAGTGTAAGAAAATGGATGGATGGATGGATGGAAGATTAAATAGTTAATAAGGTTGCAGATTTAGCAATAAGTCAATAATTATATTCCAGACTCCTGAAAATATTTTCTCCCTGCTCTTGAAGCACTGTTAGATTGCATAAATCCATATTGGTTTATATGTAGTGAAAAAATAAAAACTATAATGAAACTGTGTTTTAAAAAATATACAAAAATAATTAAATCTGGATCCATAAGGCTGGGTAAAAGCAACCATGACAGTTTTTTTTCCAGAAATGATCTAACAGAGTTTTCAAATGAAATGTTTTTCAGACAAATACTTGCCTGCTGGAGGAATGTTGCAGAGTGTGTGTGTGTGTTGGGTGGGGTTGGAATGAATGCATCTCTGATCTGCAGAGCCTTCAGCTGTTTCTCTCAGGCTGCGTCTGGAGACTCACACTCACATACACACACTTTCTTTATACATGAGGACCCAACGGAAACAAGGCTTTCTGAGGCAGCATTATAACGTGTGTCTCCCGTTAGTGAAACAGAAGTTGGATAAAAAATTCATCACAGTGTCAGTTTATGCAGCAGTGCTCTCATGGCGGTCTAATTGGATGCAATGATTGGTAGGTTATAATGTTTGGAGTGTCACACCCTGCATATTGACGATCTATTTGGCCAAGTAGACGGATGTAAACGTATAAAGACGCAGAAACATGTGGGTTAATCAGAATCGATTATATCGTCACCATTTTGAGCAGTTGAATTATCGCAGTCGTATATTTTCTGATATGCTGCCCGTGATAAAACAGGGTAACTTTGCAGAAATGTGTTCCTGGTACCTACTGAAGTCTTTGCCAAATTGAGGAAATATCCAAAGTATTGTTAGGAACTGACATCTTGACTCCTCTCTGCTTTCTGAAAGTTCACCAACAGAGTGAAAAGAGGATTAGTTAAGATTCCTCTGTGGAAAAATAGTTTCCATTTTTTTTAAAAAGGTTTTTTACATTCATGTGCTTCCTTTGACTTCATTTTTAAACAAAAATAATTATCTTCCCACTGGAGTAACTTCCACACTGAAGAGTGTTGTTGCCAGCTCAACCCGGTAGCGCAGAGGTAGAGTGTCTGTACTGGAAAATGATTATTATTTTTTTTATTTTTATTTTTTCAGTTTCTGATGGGCCCCAGTAGTCATTGTTAATCCTAAACCACCTGGATTGTTGCCAGTATTTAATAAAAACAATGTTGTTTGAAACAGATGATGCAAATCCAAATAATAACTGCATTTATTCAAAGACATTTATTTGCCTCTTTACTTGCAGACAAACATATAGCAAGTAAATGGGCAAGGCTGATCCTTTTAGGTTATCTTAATAATTTTTTTATGGGTAATCCATTTATGGTTTAAGCTCCTGTTCCTCTGTCTTCTAGCTGTTTCATTCAGCTCTCTGCCATTAGAAGATGTTTCCATGCTTTTACGGCAGGTTATGAGGAACCTTTACAGACATGATTAGTGCTATGCATCTGTGTTTACATTTATAATTTATGGTAATTTAGTTTTACCACAGACCAAAGGAAAATGCTGTACCACACATGCGTGCCGCATCCCCAAACACATTCCATGATACAGTGTGGTCTACGCCCGTGGCTAACCCAACAGGGGGAATTAAAGCTGAGGTTTTGACACAACAGTCTCTTTGTGTATCAGAGTCTGTCATGCTGCCATCCCTCCTGTTTGTGCTGTTTGTACCTTTTCCTTGTTTGTCGGAAGGCATGGTTCTCAGGGAAGGTTTAGTGTGAGTCAGAACCTCCACTCTACTCTGTTCTTGTTAGAACTGAGACCTTTGGATCTCCTAAGTTGCAGAAACAAAAACAGACAGTGAAGCTATTTTTTGGCTTGAATTCGATCTTGTGTTTCTTCCCTCTGTGCGTATTTATATCTTTTCCAATCACTGCAGCCTGTAGAAAAGTGTCTAAAACTTCTCATAGAGTTCTGCATGCACTCTGGATGAGAGCTAAAGTCTCTCTGTTTTTGATGCAGGTTGATGTAAGGTTAAAATGGAGGAAAGTTTGATACATCGACATGGATTAAGCGGGATAAAACGGTTACACATAAGAAAAGAATGAAGCAATTTTACTGCATTGAAAAAGAAAGTATGAGAGAAATTGATGTAAATAACAAAAACGGTCTGTCGTCTCTTTGGTTCATTTTAATATGGCGGTCTAGAGTACAGTTAAGCCTGTTCACCCCTTAACATTGTGTACCTATGATTTAGAAAGACGTTCTGTAATATAATCCTAGTTCACTTTAAGGAAAATGGGGTTTTATGAAGCCAATAAATAATATTAATTCGGTTTGATCAGGGAGCACATTGTATCATATTGCATACAAGTCATGGATATCAGCACCAAGACAAATTTTAATAAGGTTTAAAACTAAATGTGACTTTAGTAAAAAAACAATTTGTTTACTTATTTGTTGGAAGTGTCACTATGTTGTAATGGTAAATTATTAGATAATAATCTGTGGAATAATTGAGCTTTTCTGCCTTCTTTCACTGCTAACTAGAAACAACCAATCAGGGCCAGGGGGTGGGTTGTAACGCTGTCAATCACGCCCATGTGAGCCTGACACATGGCGTGCTAAGAGTAGTAAGCATGGCCGCTGATGATGGTGGATAAATAGTTTTCCTGCAAGTTGTTTCACCACCATTGGCACATTTGACAGCGCGTTCACGAGGTTGATTGACAGCACATGGACTGATTGGTTGTTTCTGGTCAGGAATGGTGAATTTCCTCAGACTGTAATGGCAGCACAGGGAGGAGGTGGAGGAGCTCAGTCTTTTTATAGGTTGTCTGTTTTAAATTATACTGTGACAACCTGGTGACTGTTTCATCAAATGTGTAAAAAGCATATTTTTATAAAGATTACATGCTGCAGCTTCAACACTAAGTTAGCTGGTTGAACCACGATACTATTTTGAGGTACTGCAAAACACAGAATTTCTTGCGACTGCTCAAAGACCTCCGATGTTCCAAGGTGGCAGCATTTCTTTGATTTCTCAAAAATAAAGACACAATTCAACGTCTATTTTGCTCACATTGAGCCATACCAGCAAACCATGAAAAAAAGAGGCCTAGGTCAGTAGGTGCATTTTAAGAAGTTAATATTTCACCCATACTGGAGTGGTGTGTGTATGTGCACGTGTCTGTGTGTGACAGAAAGAAAGATAAAGGGCAACACTTTCATGTAGATTTTTTTTCAAAGACATTGATGGATCAATCCTAATCCCAACAGGCCGCCGACCTTTTAACCCAGGCTGTTGTCGTCGCTGATCACCGGATCTAATGGCTTCCATAACCCACCAGAACCACACAGCCGGAGGCCGTACACGGGGGTGTGCGTAAGCAACCCTGCAGACGCCCTAAAGTCCACGACTTAACGTCCCAAAAATTCAGTGCTTGTAGATGCAAATTTGTGAAGTTGAGACTGTGGTTGGCAAACGGTGTAAGAACTCCCAGCAGTGCACAAACGTTGTTTTGTTTGTCTGAATTTATGTTCAGCTCTCAAAACTTTCCAGACGGTGGATATTGGAAGAGCTCCTGAGTAGCAGAGAGTTTGTATTTCTATATTTGACTTCGGGATGCAGTTAAGAATCACTGTTTTGATTGTGTTCCCCTTATCTCACTCATCAGTTATGTCGTGGCTGCTCTGCCGCCCACTTGTTGGCAAAGGATATTTTGTCCTAATGAAGTTACAGCCTTACGTTATTTCTGCAACCTTGGTGACGTTTTATCTGCACTATTTTGTGGGTATTGATCATTCTCACTTTTGGGGGTTTTATCCATTTAATACCTGGCTTTTTTTGGTACAGAAAGCATCTGTCTGATGGCACCAGATGGTTCAAGCTGATTGTCAACTGGTACATGCCTCGTGCTTCGTTTTCAAATTTATAAAGAGAAAAAGATTGTTCTCGGTCAGCATTTTGCTGAAGCTTTAAACTGCTGTTAGCGTATTTCCCGTTTTGATATGACTCGTTGATAATCCAGTTGTCCCAATTCTTCATGTGAAACGGAACTTCCAGAAAATGTGGCTCTCCTGCTTCATTAACAGAGTGCTCCCTTTAAACGTCTTACAATTTAATCATTAGGTTTTCAGCTGCTCGCCATTCACACAATTACTTACTGTGTCTCTTTAATGCCCTTCAGAGAAAAACAAAAGATTTTTGTTAAAGAGATGCAGTTAAACAAATCCATATGTATCTACTGTAGTACGTTTTGCAACCTCTTACAAATATTAATGTATTCTGGTTAGAAATTTGCCACACAAAATGTAGCTGCATTATTTTTTGGTAGTACTGCCGACAGATTTAAAGACAGAATAACAATTAGCTGCATTTTCATTACAACTGTGAGTAGAAAATCAACAATTTCGCATTTGTGTTTCCACTGAATAAGAAACACATTGTTTTTTTTTATATCACATGTAAGTAAGTTTGTTCATGTCATTAAAAACCAGCCACAACGTCATTCTCCTACCACTTCCTGTCATCATTTCCTTTGTGGTTTGCGCCAGTGGCAACATCCAGTTGATCATGTGCGAAAAAAAGTGTTTCCATTGCACACTAAACCAATGTTGATATAGCCCAAAAAAAAACACCTCAACCTAGAGCTAAAACTTTTTATTGAAAAATTAGTTTTTCCATTTTTCCATTCGTTTCCATTAAGCGAATTAACTTTCAAAATGTCAAATTGCTCAGTTGGAAATACAGTGACTAACAAGTGTTTGGAAATTACTTCATAATGAACCTCTGACCCAATCATTTAGAAACATTAGCCAGGATACTTTGCCTTTAAGTATTTCACGACAAAATCCACGTCTCTTTAGATATATTGTTCCACGAAAGTCTTTCTGTTTCTAGACATTGAATGGAGGTCAGATGTCGCAGTGTGAGTGTCAGGCTTGAGTGGGTTAAGAAGTCACCAACGTGTTTGTGTGTGACGGGGTTGTAGCGGTGGATTATGGGAGTTCAGAGCCATGCTACGTGCTATGATGGATGGGATCTAAGTGACAGGTTTGCGTTTCGTCAGGGTCGGGGGTTAGTGCGGCGCTGCTGTGCGTCTCTCCAGAGGGCTCTGGCTGACGGAGCTTTGATGTGGCCCGCAGCTCGGAGATGGTAACGAGGGGCTTATTTTAACAGATTAAGTTTGACTTTAATGGCATTAGCGGAGCTTAAGGTGGTAAGAACATCTTTGGTGCAAAGCGGTGGGGTTTCAGCTGGGGATTTTTCCCTGAGATCACTTGTCAATCAAACAACACAGACGACACACGACTTCTAACTGTGCTTAAATCCATCTTTCTGCTTTTTCTTCTTCATCGTTTCATCCTTTGTGTTGTTAGATCCTTTTATCTCTATAAAGGATATTAAAGGGCATAAAACTAATAAACTGACGGCAATAGTTTCTTTAACAAGGGAGTTCAAGCCTTCCTTTAGCTGTTTGTTTAACATGCACTATTTCACACGTTTTTTTAAACGCAAAGTTTAGGCGACAACTTATTTAGTAATATTTAGTCTCATTTCTGCAGTGCAGCCTAGCAAAATATACAGATGAAGAAGTCCAGCAGAAAGGGACTCCAGCACATTTTAAATAGTCTCCAACCCGGCTCTGCATTGAAAACAAACAGAAGAAGTTGCTGTTGGGTTGGTGTGGCTGTGGAGGAATTCTCACTCCACTTTCTTTAATGTCACTTGGACACATCAGCTCACGGACGTAAAGGCTTTGAGTAGGAAGCAGCGATAAAGCTTATTTTTTTTATAACAGATATGATTTCCGATTTTTTTTCTCTTTTCCTTTTCTAAAAAATAAGACAAAAACTTTGGTAAAAAATTTCAATAAACCCTTCTGTGAGTTGTACAAAGCAATATTAGGGACAGGCTATGAGAATTTTAGTATTTCTTACAAGAATACAGTCATAATATTAGCATAAAAATGACAATTTTACCAGCAGATTATCTTAAAATAGCAAGAAAAATGTTGTTTTTTAAATGAGAACAAACTTGAACAATTAATTTTCATAAAATCACTTCTTTATTCTCCTAATATTCCAACTTCAATCTGGTACTATTTTGAATACATTTTGACTTTATCTTCTTAAATAATTTTAAGAAGATAAAGTCTTCTTATCTTCTTAAGATAAGAAGACTTTCTTATCTTAAGAAAGTCTTAAGATAAGAAGACTTATCTTAAGACTTCTTAAGATAAGATATCTTATCTTCTTATCTTAAGAAAACTTCTTATCTTCTGTCAAATCTATATTTCGACATAGATTTGACTTGAATTCAAAGTCCAAATGAATAGAAGCTGTAAACCATCAAACAAGATGGCCGACCTGGACAACCCGGCATCATTCTGTCCTATGAAAACCCCAGGAGTGCACTGGTAAAAAAAAAAAATCCAGATTTTCCAAAAACCAAAAATTTGATGAATCTATCAATGTGAGTAATCGCCCAATCCTAGCATCCAGCAAAACTATCATCTCCATTCACAAAAGCTTCAAGTTTTTGAGTCGTAAATCATGCGGGGAATTCCCGATTTACATTTTTTCTCCCAAATTTTGAATTTGGTCGTTTGAGGTGAAGTGTTTGTCTATAACGTGTCTCAACCCTATTTAACGTCATCCCACTCATGAAGTCTGAAATCGACACAGGAGATAAGCGCAGCTCCTCTGCCTGAAGGAAGAACACGATTTAATATACATGATAAAACTTGGCTGTCATTTATTCACATGCTGATGTTCTTCCATGTGATCGCGCTCACAGGATCGTTCTGTGGTTTTAAGTCTGCCTGCAGAAGGTCAGAAAACAATCAGTGACTTTAAAAAAGTCAGGGTTGGGATCCCCCCGCACCCTGTCTGGCCTGTTCTCATTTAGCTAGTTAAATTTTCTTTATGTTCTGTCTGTTCCACTTCACTCATTTCACCCGTTCCCCCTTCTGTCACTCCGCCATTGAATTTGATCCAACTGTCGGTGACCCGAGGTCTCCGCTCTCCTACGAGGCGTGTTGCTGAAACCTCATCCCCAAAGGGCGGTAGGGTGGCCACGGAGGTGCTTATCCGTCCGGGGGCATCATTGTCTCGTTTTGCTCCCCTCGGCGTTTCCATGGGAAGGCCGTTTGAGGACAGTTACAACTCCCGGGATCAACGAAGCACCACGGCAGCGCACATGCAAACACGGATCCGTCTGCTGGTCGCTTTTGTTGCGAGCGTGGGAGCTTTCTTTCCTTTTCCATTTCGACGGCTCCCCTCCTCCCGCCCTGATAAAGAAGGCCTTGTGCGAGTGTGGGTGTTAGGGAAGCGAGGAGAACCTCACATGGCTCAGACTGGAGGGCAGAGGTTGAGGAAGGGTGTGTGTCTGTGTGTGTGTGTTTGTGGGAGCAGTTGTATGAGAACAAGGAGCTTGTTTTTCCATATATGCAAGACATGAGGAACGTTATGCCATAGGTGTAAGGAAAAGGTTCTTAGAAATGCTTAGTAACTTTTCAGCTAAATATAGGAGCTTCTTTGAAGTCAGTAATTTCTTAATGTCGATGAAAAGTGCTATTTCCACTATCAGACTATTTCACTTTGATCAAGACATTTCCCCAAGTTGTAAGTGAAAGCATCTGAAAGTAGAAATGGTACTTTTATCAATACTAAGGAATTATTTGCCTAAAACAACTCCTATATCTTGTTGAAGTATTACTATTAAGTTAAATTAGTCTGAAATATTTGCACAAGAAACCAGAGAATATTTTATGAGATTTTGTGTTTATAGCACAAAATGTGAAAATTTTCTGCAGAGGCCCAAAGAAATGTGCTGGTAACAGAAATCACCTCATTTTAGAGGGCAAAAAATAAAAGAAGCATATTTTCAAAAATTAAAAATTCATAAGCAGCAAATTTGGTGTTTAAATCGTTTTTTCACCCTGTCCTGGTGGGTAATGACTTTATTCTATCTTTTCTGCAGTTTTGTCATTCTCCTCTTCTAGGTAGACGATGTACAAACTGGCTCATTATCGCCCTCTATGGGCTACTACTGGAAACTTTATATCTCAGAGCGCTGCAAACGTACAGTGGTTTGAATTGGAGGATGTGCTTCTCTGTAAATGAATGCAGAGGATAATGCCAATCTGATCACACCTTATTCCCACTGTACGTGGCCGAGATTTATTCTGGTTTAAGCTCAACTTCCATTTGGGTAGTTGGTAGTAACCCACTCACCACATAAAAAATACTGGGTTTATGTTTTATTCCCAGTCCTTAGCCTCACTCTGGAGAAATCGCCACACATGGAGCAACTTGTGGAAATAAACTCCCCTGAAGGGTCAGTGGAAATAATGGTGAATTTAGGAGCTGTCAAAACAGGAAACGTGGGGAAAAACCTTCAGAGCTTTTTTGAAAGAGTTGATAGTGAAACCTCCAGCTCCTCTACTCATGTTTCTGCACATATTTTACTTTGGGGACACGGTCATTATTCACAGGAGCCCAACAGACAATAGCAGTGGCACAAAGACTCCTTCTGTGGCCTTTGTCCCCAAAAGGGGCTGCCAGCATTGTCGTCATGTCATGGTTTTCATGTCTTCATTCTGAGAGAAAGTCTTCAGATGACTCTCAAGTATTTTTCTTTAATTTTTTGTCTTTATCAGTCATTTCCATCATTATGTTCAAAGAGAAATGAATGACATTCATGTTAATTCTGACTTGTCTGGTTAACAGTTTACTCACTTGCTAGTGAGTAAGAACGCTACGCAGAGCGTAATTTCCTTACATGTCGTCGTTGGGCGTGGCTGTAATAAAGATGAAGTTGAAAAACAAGCACGGACCACAAGTCTCAGAAACATGGAGAGATTTTCAGGAATGTGTTAATATTGGGCAACTTGTAATTGTCAACTAGCATTGACGACGTCACATGCTAACGTACGCCAACAATGGAAAAAGCCAATCAGTCATCCAAGGTAAATGTTCGCTACATGAGAACCTGCTTGGCAAATGTGTTTCTGTTTTCCTCCAACTCTTTTTTTGGGAAAAGCTGACAACCGTCTCAAGCCAATATAACGTTTTGTTAATAAAATTGAGGAAGTTATCTCAAATTTTGCCATTTCCATCAATCTTTTCCCAATACGTCAAAATACGCACTGATGGGCTGCTGTATGGCAGAACAACATCATCTTGAACATCGACCAAGAAACCTGATTCTTCATGAGTCAGGAAGAATGTGTAGGGACCCACTGACGGTAGCTAACGGATACAGACCCACATTTCCTCCACCTGAAAGGCTTCATGCTGCCTTTCATCGAATGAAGCAGCCCAACCGTTTACTCTTGCTGTTACTGTAACATTAAACCTTGTCATTTACATAAAATCTATTCATTTATGTTAACGGGTCTCGATTATTGGCCTCATAGGCAAGTCCAGCTCCCGCAGCGTGACTGTGTAAACAGATAATATTACTGTAACGCAGGAAATACAACCACACATGCATGCATGTGACCTCTAAAGCATTTTTGTTACACGTTTTGTTCACCATCTCCATCAGAGTCTCCACACACAGTTGTTACTAAAATACAGACCAAAGCTGATCACCTTTACTAGTCTGTGATAGAGATTCAGAAGACTGAGGTTTTGTTTTTGTTTATCTACGTACCTCTTCCCTCCATCTTTTCAGAAATTGGCACTGCACCACGACACAAACACTCAAAAAGCATCTCCTTAAATCTAAATTTGAATGGGTGTGTCTGATCTGTGCGAGTTTGAGCGTACAGAGAGGGCATTCTTCCACGTTTCCCATGTGCCGGGGCTGACCTCACCCAGTCTGGACATCCCACGGCACAGACAGCAGCATGGCACAGACTCACACACACCTAACACTAGGCAGGCAGGCATGCTGGTCAGGTCATTTGCTTATTTTATGTACACTAAGAAGAAAACCTTCTTTCACCAGATGTTAACATAAAAAAACCTGTGGTAGGCTGGTACTTATCATCCTCAGTGATTACTTGGCACACGAGTTGTTTCTGTGCTTTGGGTGGAAACAGTTGGTGCATGCTCTGCTTTGTGACCTTTTTTTGGAGGGGTGTTGTAAGGGTTATTAATGACATATGAATGAAAGCACATGTTGTTGGGTACGGTTAATGTATATCTTTGGCTGGAGCTTAAAACTAACACTTGTCAGAATCAAATCTGTATTTATTTCCAACAGGGCAATTCATTTTTACAACAAGTCACAGTAAAAACAACAACACATCGACAGTTAATATTTAACTAGAGGGCATGGCACTAAACTCCATGGACCTTATCATAGGGGCTGCGTTTCATTGGCTAATGGCCATTTCGCGTCACATCGCAGTTACCACGTGCGTGACCGTCTCACAAACACAAGCTACAGTAGTAAACACATGTTAATGTACATTGTGGGCTAGCAGACCGGGCAGAAAGTTTTTACATCAGGACTCAAATTAGAATGGTTTTCCACTGTCAGTTGGGTATCTGCACAGGCGATGTCAGGTATTCTGATCATATTTGTGGAACTAAAATTCAGAGATTTTCAAAATCTGACATGGAAAGCCTTGCTTGGATCAAAACTTGTGCACAACTGCATTTGCAGCTCAACCGTCGTAGGATCAATAAGAACAAAGGACTGTGTGCTGATTTAAATATTATTAGTTTGCTTTATTTGTGTTTAGTGAATGAAAAAAAGGAAAGTCAATAATAAACACATCCATTATGAAAACGTTTTAGCCAAGTACAGCATAATGGCAGTACCAATACAACATCTACACCTTGAAGCCTGTCTGTTACAGTCTTACATTAGCTGAACAGATTAATATGCAATGTGTACCATATCTGACATACATTAAAGATTTTATTTTACCTGAAAAGGCTTTTTACTAAACTGCAGTCGTGTTAGCCACGCTAGCACCGAGTACAGTGTATCAGGCCTAGGCACATTTGAACATTTGCCAACAGAAATCACTGGTTTCAAAAGTAACCCTCAAAACCATGAACGCCCAACTTACCCAGCCTTGCAAGAACAATAGGTATCGGTGATCTTGTCCACAGGTATATTTATGCTGAGGGTGCGAGGATCTGCTATGTTCCTCATCGACCGGTAGCATTTAGTTGTGACGCCCACAATGTTGGAGGCATCGCATGGCTCAAACACCTTGATGTCGTCTAAAAAAGATGACATGACCTTGTTGGTTCCCTTATCCATTGTCGTGGCTGATATTTTTTGAAAATCCGGCCAGAAATGCTACACCAATAGACTCAGAAATACTCTGCAGAGAGTCAGTCGAAATAAAAGACGCCATGTTTACATAGAAACTAAACTCTGCGAGGCTTTGTTTGTGAGACATGCAGCCACGTGGGACTTTTGAGGGGCGTTTCTGGGCGGAGCTTGGTAAGGTCCATTGCTTCAAACCATGGAGGTTAAAAACACAGAACATGTCGATCTAAAAGTGCTGCTAAGATTAAAAGGTGAGCAATAAGTAATGCATAATATTTAAAATTTGAAATCCCTCACTTTGAGACAACACACATAACCGTTTCGATCAACTGCAGTTATTTAGCCATTTCGTCCTTTCATCATTGATACGTTCAAACATGGTTGAAAATCATTGGAATGAAAGTTTGAAGAATATTTCATAAATCTTCAAGAAATCTTTAAAGTGTATCAGGTGCTTGTCTTGATCCACAAGGAGACGATAATTCACTGAGTTGCTAACTAGCATGAGGCTTTTCAAGGCCAGGTTGAGTTTTACAAAACCATCATAAAAAACTGGGACTGACCGGTCGTCTCCATCGTTTACAGTTTGCTAGGAAACGATTACAAAGTGGAAACTTTGACCATTGCTGAGAAAAGGCAACGTGTGTGTGCATGTGAAATAGGGGATTGGAGAGTCTACTTGAGCTGAGTGAAAGGAAAGAATCATAATTGTGATTATTTTGGTCAATACTGACATTGACATTGTGCATTTCATTCACCTAAGGAACAGATTTGTTCCAAATTGGTGTCGACTTTGTTTTGATATGACTCTTTGATGTTGGCACTTTAAAGTTAATTACACATGAACTAACTTCCTTAACGCTGCACTTTGTGTAGTTTTTAAGGACTGGAGTTTCAGCTACACTCTCTTCACTGTTAAAATTATTCTTAGTTTTACCTAATTCTGCTATGCTTAGTCATGCTGTTTTCAGTCTAATTGTTTAGATCAGCATTTTGTGAAATAAATAAAGACATAAAAATGTGATTCATTCAACATTTTTATTTAAAGATCTTTGTGATTATTAGTGGCCAATGTTTACAACATTCAGCCAGGAAATGGGCAGAGAGAGGTGGATCGGACTGTCGTTTTACTGGAAATACTGATATTGTAGCAATATTTTGCTTGAATTGCTTTCCCTACCCTTGACGTTCTAACTCAGGAACTTGCATATTTAAAGATTTGAGCAGGAAATTCAGCTTTTGCCTCGCAAAATGTTTTCCCAGACTTTGAACTTTTCAACATTTTGTCAAGTTTCAGCTAAACTTGGATACATGTTATCAAGATTTTATTTGACAGGCCAACAGAAAGCGGTGCATAGTTCTGAAACTGAAGGGCGATGATGGCTTAATAGAAAATGAAGATCTGGTGCAACCAACCTCCTTCTTGACTCACCTTTTGCACCTTCTGAGTATCTAGACACATTCTTGGACCCATGAGAAAGGAGTGTCCAGCTCTTGAACGTTAGAGCAACAATTTTTGCTGCTTTTTCCCCCCTCTCTCTCTTTTTAATCTAAGACTCCTACATTAAATCTTTTTTTATGACACGTGCCACCCACATGACCAGGAATCTGAGGAAAAAGAGATCTTGGTGGGGTCTTCCTGGGTGAAGTAAAGGGCAAACAAGTAAATGGGAAGAAAAAAACCCCCAATGACGGCTCATTTGTGGGACCCCACACCAAGTTACGGCAAAACCTTAAAAAGCTAGCTTTTTGTGTGATGCAAGAAGTTTACATTTTAGCTGCCAGAGTTAATCTTATTTACCGGCAACAACTTTAAACCTCTCTCTGTTGGAAGTCGGACCTTGGTTTCCTGTCTGGAGGTGTTTGTTGTCAAGCGGCAGCAGCGGCTCACAACTTCCAACCCCTCCAGAGAAAACGGGGTTTTGGCTAATTACCTCATCAGCTCGCACGTAGCAACATACGCGCCATAATCAACTCCATTATTACCACTCTAATTATGCCCCACATCTCTGCATGCTGGGGTTGAGTATATAAAATCCACAGGTGTGTGTGTGTGTGTGTGTGTGTGTGTGTGTGTGTGTGTGTGTGTGTGTGTGTGTGTGTGTGTGTGTGTGTGTGTGTCGGACAAATTACAGCTCGTTCCCCTGAGGTTGTCTCCTCCCTTCTTTCTTCTCCGCCGTTTCCTCTGCCTTCTCTGATTCATTTGTTTGAGCCTTGTTACCTTCTGGTGCTCGTTTACGGTCAGCTCATCCTGCCTCACCTTAGTGTGCCTCCATCTTCCCCCCATGGTTTCGTTTCCGTGGGAAACTGATGGATTATTTTCTGAGCTTAACGGTACATTGATAGTTTTAGCAGGACCGGGATCTGACCCCTTCCTGTGTATTTTGTAATCTTCCACCAGCAGAGTTTATTTCGTTGGTGCTACATCTGTTGCATTTCTGCATAATGAAAGGTCATTTTATCGCTCTGGTGTTTTGAGGGTAAGTGTGTGTGTGTGTGTGTGTGTGTGTGTGTGTGTGTGTGTGTGTGTGTGTGTGTGTGTGTGTGTGTGTGTGTGTGTGCGCGCGCGCGTGCGTGTGTGAACAGTATTCCACATTATGAGCAGCGATAAACAGTTGTCAGCTGAAGCCCTTTTTGGCGTCTGGTTTGTTTTTAGAGTGAAAAGCTCATTAGAAACAAGTGAAAATAAACACAGTCGAATGCCTTTAACTCAGCCGGTGTCCTTCTTGTGTGTCTGTGGCTTTAAAAAAAAAGAAAGTGACTGGAAAGAGTACAAACACCAACAGATTAGAGTGCTTTTAATGCCTCAGTGTTTCTTTCTAACTTTGCTTGTTGTTGCTGTTCTCAGTTATAAACATGTCTTTTGTTTATTCCACTTTAATAATAACCAAACACATTCTTTTGCAAAAATGAATGAAAACCATTTTTAAAATATTTTTTGTGATACAGATTTCTCAAGTGTTTATTAACCTCTGCTAAAATTCCAATACTGTCGTGTTTTAACTTTTGTACTCCATGTAGAGCACAAGTGTTATTGTGCTACTGTTTTATTTACATATATTTTAACTGTATTTATTCCTAATCAACAAGACATCAAAACAGAGAGAAAATATTTGTTGCTGGAAAGTCGTTGCAATAAGCGCGATGTAGTGTGAATGAAATACAGGGTGTTTTTCTGCATTTTAAAGCTGCTTTAGTTTTTTTTTTTCTTTTTTCAATACAATGTCTTTATTTTGACAAAGAATCGGATTCGGACTCAGTATTAGAAAATTTTCTTTCATTATTGGTAGCAAGGTGTCCGCACATCCTTCAAAAAGTCTTAAATCCGTTGAACAGAAACAAGTGGATCTTAAATACTTTAGTCACAGGTCTTAAATGTCGCTGTGGTGGAACTATTTAATTTAATATATTCTATGTAGTTTTTGTTTTTCTCACAGGACTTTATTGTTGTGCTAAAATTTGAGCCAGACATACATTTTCACTGCGTTCTTTGACTCAACGTGGTTGCGGTAACTAGCTGCTAATATTCCCTTGCTAACTAGTTTGAAAAGGTGCAAATTTATCACCAGTTGTTCATCTAAGCCATTGGCTCACTTCTGTCTCATGGTTTCCTTATTTGCGATTTTATTTTGTGTATTTCAATCATTTTAACAATGGTGTTTGAAAAGTCTTATATTTGAGTTGGTGGAACCCTCAGAAAACCTAATGGGGACATTTCGATTTGTTTCTTAAAGTGAGTAAAACATTTTTTATCTTCAGCTTTTTAGTGTCCTACTTGTTTAATCTTCCTCCTGTATTTGTGTTTAGTTTCACCGCCTGTCTGTGTTTCTGTGCCTCTGGATTTTGTTCAGTATGTCTTCTTGTTGTGTGTGTGTGTGATTTATGTCTGAATTTAGCCTTGCCTCACACTGCAACACACCCATCTTTTTTTATTTATTTATTTTTACTTGAAACCAGTCTAAAACATCCCAGTAATGCATTAACAATTCAGTCCTCACCACTGAGCCAAACACACTCACACACAGAGCTTGTTACGAGAGAATGAGATGGGGTTTGTGGGATGTTTTGATTGGGGCTGTTTTGGAGATGCTTTCTGGGGCAAGGTTGCCATGGGGACGGAAACAGTTTCACTAAAAATGTCTCCAAAAACAGGTTTTAAAGGAGTCGTTGTCCTGACTGCGCCATGGAATCATTGGCTTGTTTTTTATTTTAACGATGAGTTTCTTCTTCTTCTTTTTTTCTTTGTGTGAATGTTCCCTTGTTTGGCTTCCAGCTAATTTTCCCGAATCTCATCTTTGTCTTCAGATCGAGGATGGAGGGAAGGCCGCACACTGCAAGAGGCTGAAGGTCGGAGATGAGCTCATCAACATTAACGGCTCCGCCCTGTACGGCAGCCGACAGGAAGCCCTCATCCTCATCAAGGGGTCATACAGGATACTGAAGCTCACAGTGAGGAGGTAAACACGCATTCAGACAGCTGGAGCGTTATTTTAACCATCTAAAAGGGAGTTTTTGGCTAACAGAAATAGATGAGCCGCAGTTGCTTTTCCTCTTTTGTGTTGATGTTGACTCACGGCGGTGACAAAAGAAGGAGGACGTGATCGTCCACTTCCTGTTAGATGTGTCCACTTCCTGTTAGATGTGTTAAATGTGTCTGTTCCAGACACATTTAAAGGAAATGTCAGTGGATATCGTGTCAGGTTGGTTACTAAGCAAACACATACGGTCACCTGGGATTCTGTGGTCAAGCGTTTTACTCGGCGCTCTGCAGTTTCCACTTCAGTCCTAGAGGTGGCAACATTGGGCTTGTTTGCTAACTGCTAATTTGCAAATATAAATTTCCGTGCTTTTATTTATTTTTCCTGACCTCGTCCCAATAGAACAGTTTTGGAATGAGCTCAGAGTCAGATCCTCTCATCCAACATCAGCATCTGACCTCACAAATGTTCGTCTCGTAAACCCTGATGAAATATCCCACCTGCACTCTGAGGTCTTAGGCTGTTAGTTTGCCTCCCATGGTGCATTTTAGGCCTGGAGCGGATCGAGCCGTTCAGACAGCAGCTCCAGCGCCGTGCATCTTCTTGGACTCTGGTTGATTATTTCAAAAAGCATCTGAAGACCCCTGGCCCCCATTCTAACTGAACTTCATGTTTCGCCTCTTGAAAACTGAACCTGTGAGATAAAATCATGTGTGACGCTAAACGGTAACTTTGGTCTCATTTTTTTTTTTTTTTTTTTCCAAAACCATTTTTAGATGCTTTGTAGGATTTCCTTTCACTGTGTATATATATATTATATATATTCAGTCATGGGCGCACTTCCTGTCTCTGTTACTTTATTCAGCCATTACAGCAGCAACAGGACGATGATGCAGCGTCTTCTCTGGTAAGGAGGGATTATAACTAGATGAGAAAAAGAGAAATGAAGCTATTTCAGCTGTTTTTTTGTGAGACCATTTTATGGCAAAAATAAAGCTTTAAAGAATTCAAAACTTTGATATACAAAACTTTGAAAAAGGTGCCGCACATTCTTAAAAAACAAAACAAAACATTGCAACAACCTGGAGGGACTGCTCAATAATAAAATACCAGCTACTGTAAATGTTTACAACCTGCTAAGCTAAACAGCAGTGAGGAATTATTAACACAGAAACATAACTGCGTCATCTTGAGCTAATCCCAGTTCAACTAAAACTGAACCCTGCAGCTTGAGGCTGGAAAAGCTGAACCTGTAAGTTGTTCCTAATTTGAAATTTTCTTATTATGGGGGGGGGGGACACCTGCATTGATTTAAACTTAGTTTAGCACACAGTGATTATGATTCTTAGTGATGCATATCAGTAGCTTCCATCAATTAAATTCTTGATTTAAGCTTCAACTTTTAAACGTCACGGCCGACGAGTCATTTAGGGTCTGCTGGATTTTCCAATTCATTGTAAGTTTGCTAACAAGTTTGCTTGGTACAGGATGTGAAAGTGTGTTTTCCCTCTTCTCACATATTGAGCCTCTGTTAATATGTTTGGCTCTGGAAGAGAAACGAGCAGCAGGAACATTTCCACACTCTGAATGTATTAAAAAAAGCGAAGTCGTCCAGTTGGAATCTCAGCCTTTAATTAGAGGATGTGGGTTAAACCACCATCGCCAATCTGAGGTCACCTAACAACATTTCCATATTTACAACCGCAGGTTTTAGAAGAACAGCAGGAGATTTTTTTTTACCTCTTCCAACAGCCGAGAAGTTGAATCAGTGTTGAGAAATGTTTGAACAAGTGAAGCTTTTAGGCAGATGCAGCCTGATGCATTTTAAAGTGTAGAAGGATTTCTAGAGAGATGCTGGAAAAACGGTGGGCATAAGTTGGTCAAAATTTACAGCGAACGCAAGAAATGTGAAGGAAACGTAAGAAGAAAGTGGGTTAACAAACTAAATTACCTCCTAAACTTTAAATTATGGTGATATTATTTAACTATTTCCTGACTCTTTGCACATTTCTGCGTCAGGTTTTCATCACTTAAAATGTTGGAAAACAGAAACGAACCATGGAGCCTTTGTCCCGATTGAAATTCAGCACCGTACGTAAACACATTGTGCCTCTAAAGAGAGAGGAGATAATCCCAGCTGGATTAAGTCGCATACGTGGTGTAAAAGATTTGACAGGTTCTTCAGACAGCCCTCTGGAAGCAGCGCCTCTGGTTCTAGAATCAGGCACGGCGTCTGCAGGGAGGTTTGGTCTGTCGAAGCAGCAGCAGCCACACCAATCTCAAATGATGGTAAGAATCCGCAGGATGAATAATTTGTGGTGATTCAGACTGTAAACAGAGCCTGAGGAATGCTACTAGTTATGATGAGAATGTCGCTCTGTTACTCGTCAGTGTGTTACAGTCTGGTGTGGAGACTGTATGGGACTTTCCTGCTACCTGGGTGTGTGAATGTGAATCATATTTAGTTACAACTCCAAACGTCGTGTTTTATTGGAGCTTATGTGACAGAGCAACACAGAATAGTGATTAACTTGACGATAAATTATCTACTGTGTTCTGCTTGTCAGCATCAGTTTTCAAGTCTTGCCACTAATCTAGACTTTGACTACGCCGTTTTAACATTCTGCAGCTCCTGCTGAGTTACCAGGACTCCGAGATGATTAATGCTCACCATGCAGTCCATGCTAAAGAATTACTGTTTTAAAATGTAAAGGTAAAAAAAAAGTTTTTTTCTTCCAATGTACGCAAGGATTTTTCACAAAGAATGACAGTAATATTGTAAGAACGATTCTTTTCGATAAAGTAACATGTCTTTTGGTTGCAAATTATTAGCTTTTTGACATAATTGTCGATTACATTTTTTCCATTCCTTTTGTGTAATAGTTAGATTCTCTATTTTTCCACTGTTAAAACTATACGAAACAAAAAAAAATGTTTTCATTTAAAAAAATACTGCTGTAGATTTGGTTAAAATAAGACAGTTTGTGTTTTGTAGCTTTTCTCTAACTTTTGTTTAATCAACATACTGATGGCAACTTTACAACTTTTTCCGCAATATTTGGTGTCTTTTCAGTAGGAATGCACCATATATCGGCACTAACATTGATATTGGTCATTTTTATCAATCCATAAATAAAACTGGGTTGATGACATTCATTTCCATCATGTTGCTTTTCGTGTGTAGGAGGTTGGTCATGTGTTACTTGCATTCCGTGGTGGTTGTTTTTTTCAAGGAGGACAGTGGAATATATTATTTATAATATACACAATATTACTATATATTGGTTATCGGCCATCAGAGCAATATTAATATTGCTTATATACATATTGGCTGAAATTTTCATATTGGTGCATCTTTACTTTTCAGACAAAAATTGATATTGAACAAAATTGAATTTTGATTTTTAAAGATTGGTGATCGGCCACCAATCTTGTAGGGGCGCACTACAATCGGTGCGCCCCTACAAATAGCCAAATCTTAATTAGTAATTAGTAGGCCATGCCTACCGCAGGAAGTAATGAACCATTTTTTCACTTGCTAAATTAAAATGAACTCAATGATTTCCTTTTACGTTATTTACCTTTTTCTTGCTCTCTTTGTGACAAAAACTGGATGAGAACAACTTTCATTTTGGTGCTTCTAGTCCTTTTTTTATTTCAGTTTTTCTGTTTTATTAATTTCTTTTGGACATTTAAAATATCTTCCAGTTTATTAGACTTTAAAAGCTTGTCAAAGTTAGAGAATCCTTGCATTATTGTGCCATTACCATAACGTTACTTGAAATTGGTCTCAAAATGACAATGTTATCGCTTATCGCAATAACTTCTGGGACTATTTATCGTCCGGCAAAATTAGCCATCGTGCCTATTGTGTAGGGCAAATTGCATTGCACTTTGACCTCAAGTTTTTTCACAAGTTGTATTATAGCATGTCTCTGTCAGGCTCTGAGTCGTCACCATGGCAACAGGAAAGCCTCCAGGATGGTGGGAGTTTTTTTTAGGCCAGCCAGCAAAACAAGCATCTCGTTGAGCAATGATGAAACGCTCACATGGTGAACTCCTGGCTCTCATATAGTTTTAACAGTGGAACAGGCTCCTGAGTCACAAACCAGAACTCATTACAGTCTGTTTTAATGACATGGGGGGGGGAGGGGAGGCGGCATCCATGTTGGAACAAGGATGGCCTGTGAATGTAAGGAGCTCCATGTTTCTTAACGGGACTTTGTAAGAAATGTGACACTGTAATCAGTACGTCTACATGTCCATTTGAAACTTCATACACACGAGTCATTTTGCTTCCTCACCATAACGGTGTTATTTATTGAGGTTCTCAACATCCTTTATACTCGGTGTCTCATTTGCATTTAATGCGCATGTTTTTATCAAGGATCTGTTGGTTTATGGCCACTTCCATTTCAAATAACCCAAGTTTTGATTGAAAGCAGCTTCATGGTTCTGTTTTCAGACTCTCGGCGGATTTGTTGTGGAGTCTTGAGGAAACTGGCCAGTAATGGCCTTCCTTGTACTCCGTTTTACAGTGCGCCCCTGAATAAATGGCCTTTTCAGCTGATGGAGCGGGCAAGAAAAAAGTGGATTTAATTATATGATGTAAATGCAGAGGAAGGAAATGTGGAGCTGGCAAAGAGATGGGATTTAAAAGAAGCTGCTTTTGTGTAACATTTCTGCTTCACGTGAGTTGGAGGCAGATCTGAGATTCAAAGTGGATTGTTAGTTACTAGTTAAAGTCACTCCTCTAACTTTTCTGATTTTTGTCTGGTTACATCCACAAGCTTTAAAGTGTTTCTTTTATTTAACAGTACAAAGTGGTGTGTAACTGAAAACTGCAAGGAAAATAATACTGTTTTCCCTTTTCTTAAATAAATTAAATATGAAAGTTGAGTATTGAATTAGTATTCAGTCTCTAAGTCAGTGCCATTGGAGAAACATTTTGCTGCATTTGAAACAGATTAATCTAAAACTATTGCACTTGAGAATACATACACATACAAAACTTATATTTTTTGTTGAGTTTAATGTTAAATTTTACTCTGAATATGTTGTTCTTTCACAAAATTTCTGTTTTTTTTTTTTGAGTCCGTGGAAAGATTTCCCCCAGAAAACCTACTGTCATTCGTCCAGCGGCCCGTCTTGTTTTTGAGTTAAAAATGTTTACATTTACAGAAAATCTGAAAATATCACTTGACAACAATGTGTTATTGAAACATTAATACCTGATCACCAACTATAAAGTCTTAAAAAAATTTGTATCTGTAAGTCTCATTACAGGCTTTGTCATTGTTCAGGACATTATTAAGTCTCAAAATTACATCCCATCATGCCTTTGAGGAATGCCCTCTTTTCTCAACCGTGTTGTTCGTGTTTTAAACAAAAAGGTAATTTAGCTCTGACTTACTGTCCCGTTCTGTAATTCTCAGGCCAAAGGAAGGCCTACAGGCTAAATCTGGCTAACCGCAGGAATTTACTGGCCTGTGCAGCAGTTCAGCGCCGGGTGAGACAGCATTGTGTTTTGGTCAGTTTTCCTTTTTTATTTCTCTACTGATGCTTTATTGGCATTTTAACAAGGCAGCTAAGGAGCAAAGAGAAGCCACACTGGTGTTAACCGCCCTTGTATTTCAGGCAGACCCTTCTTTTAGAGAATGTAGTGAAACCTGACAAACAAGCCGCAAAGAATACAAAAACATTACTATTTTAGAGTGATGGCCTCGAGAGCTGAATGGACACCACAGTTTACTTCTTTTTCCACCAGGAGAAAAGTAAAAGTTAGATAAAGTAAAAGTTACACAATTCAGTTCAAATTCTTTACTTGCTTTTTATTGATAAGCTAAAGGAGCAGCGAGTTATATTCTAGCATTAACATACGGCTATTAACTTGAAAACTTTTTACTCTTTGTTTTTATTTATCCATTTACGTTTGTTAAAGATATACAGTTGAGCCCAAAAATGTTCATACCCTGGCAGATTTGGATTAAAAAAAATCAATTTAAAAAAAAAAATTGTTTTTATTAAATTATACTTACACTAATAAATTAATATTGGAATGGATAATATAAATAAATCTCTATATATTAGAACTGTGCTACTAGTCAATATATCTATTGCTTGAAATTAGAGCTGCAATTATGATTAGTTTAATAATCAATTATTCTGACAATTGGATGAAGAAATTGGTACATTTTGCAAATTTGTCATTTAACCACTTCAGCATTTTAAAGCAATATTAGACATACATAAATATTTCAATGCCTTTGAATGTGAAAATAAACCCTGAAAAAGGGAGAGTTTTTTTGAATATCGTAATGCCCACTCCAGTACTTTTCCAATGGAAGATCTTAAGATATTTTTTTGTCTGATGTGTATCTGTAAGGAAAAAAAAATCTCTGGTTGTCTTTGTTCTCCCGACCTGGAAATGTTCCTTCCTCAGGTCTTCCTGTTTTCTGAGACCCTTTGTTAGATTTGTTGTCTATGTCTCTGTGTGTGTGTGTGTGTGCATGCGTGCGTGCGTGCGTGTGTGTGTGAGTGTGTTAGCTACTCCAGTTGGGCAGCTATAAACACTGCAAAGGGGCATTCTCCAGCAAATGTATCATTTCCTGTTCCTCCCAAAGTTTTCCCTCAGCACTTCCTGTCCGGCTAAAGTGCTGAAGAAATGTGTTTTGTGTGAAAAGAAGCAGCTTTCACAGGAAGTGAACAAAAGACAAAACAGTTTGTTTACGGCTGCTGATCTGAAGAGGAAGCTGCTCTTTTTAACTTGCAGGTGTGTTTAACATGAAGGCTGCAAAGGCAAACGTTTAAATAGTTCCTTATCAATAGTTGCTCAGTTTTAGCTTGATAATTTGGGTTTGTCAAACTACTTCTTCCTTTACACCTCTTAGCCTCTTAGGCTTTTCTAGACTCCTCAATTTGAAACATAAACCAGTAAGAGGTATATCAGACAACATTCCAGGAAAAAAGAAACACACTTGTAACTTAGGTTGTGTGTAGCTTACTAGAGACAAAATTCTCAAGTTTGTTTCAATTTGTTTTGCTGACTTTGTTCCAAATATCAAGAATAACCCAGTTTGACTGAAAATGATATTAAAGTAGCTAACAAAGTATTTTCCAAAGAGTTGTTATTGGTCAACTGTGTGACATCTTTGCTGTTTCTTTAATAAGTGACTGACAGACATAGCCTATCTGCAAAGTTTCCAGTCCTGGAGTTGTCCATGTTGCTACACTGGGCATAAAATTGGTGAAAAAGCAAATGAAGTCCAAAGGAAAACTAAAAACAAAACAAATGAATCAAAAGCTGGGGAATGCTGAGCAAAAGCGCTTACAAAGAATACTAGACAGTCTGGATGCCTTGAAAACCCTGTCTGCAATAGATTATTATTTATCATATTTATTTACATTGGAGCCGTCGTCACACTGTGTGTAAGAGAGTAGTCAACGTTATACATCTCTGCAGTTTGACATGATTTCACTGTCACTTTAAAAATAAAGATGAAATGATTGTAGAGGGGACATTTAAAATGTCTTCACGATCTATTAGCATGTCTAGCATTGCTAGCTGTAGATAGACGTCCTTGTGTATTTGTACGTGGACTAGTCGTCTCAAAGATCATGAAACCAAAGAGAATATTTATCATCTACCGTAAAAAAATAAATGTATTGATTGTTTTACTTTAATTCCAAAAGGAGCTAATCCCAGGATAAAAGGCAGGAACCATCCCAGTTTGGCCCAGGCTGGAGTTACGTGGCAACACGACGCTCTCACAGTGGCAGCAGAAGTCTGCGTGCAGAAATCAAAATTGTAATTACAAGAGGGATGATATTATGTTTGTCATGGCAGCGTAAACGGCTGTTTATGACAAAGCTCTTTGATCTCAGCTCACGCTTTGATCCCCACGCCACATTAGCTAAATGTTGGCTTTAGCCGAAGCCTGAACGAAGGAGAGGAAGAGCACATGAAAGGATGGAAATGGGGAAAAGTGGTAGAAAGACAAAGGAGCTAGCACGTGGAATTCTCTTAGACATTACGGTGATAAAATATCGACATGTTTTGACTCTGCGCCTTCCTCAGAAATGTGCACAAACACTTTCACGTCTTTTTGGCACTGAACCAAGGCTGGGATTTGTGGATGAACAAAATAAATATTTACTTCCATTTCCCGACAATTTTCAGACCTGAAAACAATAGAAGTACGTACAAGACATGGTTGTGAAACATGAGAGTAGGAACTTTTGTCATTTTGACCTTAATGAGTTCTTGAGGTGTTTTCACACCGGAGATGTCTAGCATTTTCAAAGCTAACGCTAGATTAGCTTATTTATGGCATGAATATGATGAGACCTCAAAGCAGACACAGCTACCAGGTTATGTAAAGTGACTAGTAAAATGACAGGTCGCGGTTGTTTCTCGACCGAGTGCTGTAGTTACAGGTGTGCTATAATGTCTCCACAAACAACTCAGAAAGTACAAAGCTGCACCTTCTATCCGAATGTTTCCATGACTGAATGACTAATGTCGCAGCAAGATCTAGAGAAATTCATCCATTTACTTATCTTTAGTCGCATTGATTACTGAAGCCAGGAAGACGGAGCACATCATCCCATTTCTTAAGTCCTTCCACCGACTCCCTACAGAGAATACACTTCAAAATACTTCTGCTAGTTTATAAATTAGTTTATAAATCACAGAATGCAACAAAATACAGGTCTGCTGCTGTGGTATCAACCTTCCAGACCTCTTAAATCTTCTGGCCTTTGATTATTAGTAAAAGGAAAACTAGTCAACATTTTTTGCTTGATGATTTTGAATTATGGCATTTGACAAAATGCAGTGTTTGGTGACTTTGTGATGTTTTTACGGGGTAAAACATTTCGAACGGCCCTCGTTGCTGAAAATGTGCCTCGCAAACAACCTTGACCTCACTTTGCCTCCCACATGTTCAGAAAGTCAGGATTTCAGCGAGTGGGATCCAGCTGATACCACGCTGCCATCTGCTGGCTTCCCTACGGCTGGCTTTTCTCTTCAAATCTTAGTAATTGAACCCATAAGAAGCGAAAAAAGGAAGTAGTCGGGGTCCATCTAATCAGCATAATCGGTAACAGTGAAGTCTGATCAGAACATCAAACTCCTGAATTGCTCCTTGAAAGATAAGGAGCCTCTCGGCTCTGATCCCATCCGCCGCTTGGCTTCACAGTTTGTTTGTGCTCATTTGAAATGCTTGTTTTCATCTGTTCCTTCCAAGCTTCGATCTCTGATTGTCCAGTGCTTCTGCCTCTGAATGCTGACTCACTCTTTTCTTCTTCTTTGTTTGTTTGTTTTGGTTTGTTGTTCTCATTAGTAAGTTGCTTGGGACTGTCAGGAGCTTTTTTGGCAGTAGACACAGCATACACTCACTCTCCAACACACACACAAACATTCATCTAATTGCTTGGAATGTTATTGCAGAAAGATGGATGGGTAAAAAAAAAACCTCTCTCTCACACACACACACACACACACACACGCACACGCACACATCCGTTGTTTGGGATTTTTGAACCACATGCTCCCTGGAGAACGGGGCATGCTGAGGTCTGCGGTGCCAAGAACCATGAAGCACAATAGTCTGCCCCCCATCACTCCTTCCCAAGCTGAACAATAGACATTCTTGGCATTCCCCAAGACCTCTTCCTCACACACTCACACACACACACACACACACACACACACACACACACACACACACACACACACACACACACACACACACACATATACCTTTCTGGATCCGATTAGAGGCCCATCCGTAAACAATTTGGGCCGCGCAGTACATAAGAAGTAAAGTGGACACTGAACGGACAAGAGTGTCTCTCTGCTTTCAATCATCTTTGCTGCATCTGTTCATTAAAAATAGATCTGATAGATCTGATAATCTAATTATTTCCCCCCTTCATTTAAATCTAATTCTGCTCACATTCTGATTTGTTAACAAACAAGCAAATATGGGACTACTGGGTTGGAGGGAGCCTGGCTTAACTCGAACCTTATGCAGCCTGTCCGGTGCTTGAGATCGTCTTGATCAAAGCTACGGCCAAATTAAAGCGATGAGAAGAAAAAGGGGGTCTGCATCAAGATACCTGTTGGCCTGGGGCAAAAGAATTACTAATCAGGAGTTAGCGTTTAAGTCCACTGTATTGCAGAGCTTAGTTTGGGCTTACTTTAACTCCTTTTTTATTCAGGAAGGTGCCATGTAAGCGGCATAGCAAATTGTTTTTTATTAAAAATGCATCTCGTCTGTAACATCACAATACCCTTTGCATTTTTGACTTGTTGCAGCTGCTTGGACAAATCTTAATTTTTTTTAGGTGTTTTGCAGTGTGTGAGTTGTTTAACAAAAACCTTCAAGTAGAAACTTATGATGGGATTTCCCAGAAAACTTCCTAAGTCCGTTGGTAGGGGGCGCTAGGGCCATCATCTAGCAGCCCATCATGTTTTTGACTTAAAAAAAAAAGTTTAAAATTTACAGAAAATGTGAAAATGATGTTTTATTGGAAGACGTTATTAACAATACCTAAACACTAACTGTAAGTTCTTAAAAAAATACTAATTTAAAATAAGCAACTTGTCATTTTATTCACTGAAGTTGTCAGACTGATGTAGACTGATGAAGACGGGCAGAAGTTACAGAGTTGCGGTGAATAAAAAAGTGACTCCTGACCTCATGTGGTCACATACTGACTGTACTATGTTACGATTGTATTTCCGACTGTTTCACCAAAGAGACTCTGTACCCCGTCTTTGCTCTCACCGCTACTGGTGATTGAAAAAAATCTACAATAAAAAAAAACTCAGTAATACATTGAGGGAAACCATGAAATGGCAAAGCACATCGACTACATCAGACTGAATGACTCAGGGCCGTCAACAATACTGAATTAAAAACATTTTGGCTCCACTAACTGGTCTTCTTCCACTATTAAAGCTGCTTTTTATTTTATTTTATTTATTTATTTATGTTAGTTTGGGGAAAAAATATCCAAAATAGATATGGAATGATTATCTTTTTTAAAAAATGTGTTTCTGAAAATCATTCTCATCATTATATGAAAATGGCAAAAATGTCTTGTGATTGATTTCTGGTGAGAAAACTAGTTTTATGTGAAAATACAGAAAAGGAACGCTAAGCTAACATAATGGTATTCTGACGGTAGCCTAAAGTTATTCTTGCTCTTACCTTTTTACAGTCAGACAGTTTTTAGGATCTGTTACTGTAGGAACAATGTGGGTTATTTTTTTAGAACCAAGAACAACAAAAAAAAAAATCCCAAATAATACCTGGACTATGACTGCAGATCCATGTTTACTGCTCATAGCAACAGTACCATCAGTCAAAAGGCCTCTTAAGAATCATTGAAAAACCGACCATTACTCAAGATCCTTTCTGCCCACAGCATCACACAACGACTCTTTGAACATACTTGGATGATAATTTGTTATTAAAGTTAATTCATTTCAACAACTAGTTTTCACATGCTCCTTTCATCGGACTGAGCTTTGTGGTGTCTACACATTCATAAAAGCAAAATAAAACTTTTTCAGGGTGCAGACGAGTTATGTTTTAAAAGGTTAATTCTAGTGCCTGTGTGGTTCATGTCAAAATCGGCCACTAATCGTTAAACCTACTGGAACCACTTCTCTCATTAATCATCTATCAAATATTTACAAAATTTTTTAGGTATTTCTGTTAGTAAATAGATATTTTTGTATTTAAGTTGCATGCATTTGACAGCTTAAATTGGCATTAACAATGATTGTTACTTCTGCAGTTGAAGTAATGGAGTGAGTGTCTCCTCTTCCTTTGCGTGTGGTCTCTTACAGTTGAGCTGTCTCCTGAGGCCTGGTTTTTATTAACTGGCCCATTAAGCTGCGACTCCGAGATACATGACACCGCTGTCCCCCCAACACACACACACACACACACACACACACACACACACACACACACACACACACACACACACACACACACACACACAGACACGAACAGAGCAGAGGCATTAACAAGCAGACAGTGCCGTCTCGCCTCAAAATAAATTCCTAAAACTCAGTTTGGAGGTGAAGACATGAATCAAAATGTTGGCCGCTGTCAGCTGAGATCGTAACATTCGTGTTGGTCGTTTCCTCCAGTTCTTTAAGGTTTAAGACTCAGTCCATCAGCAGCTACAGGAGTTTGTTTGAAAGCTGAGCTCAAACAATTGTCATGGGATGTTTCAAGACCTGGCTCTCTTAAAGCTTTAACTGAAGTGTATGAGGATGCAGTGATGGAGTTTAGCCTCTTAATTTGATTTTAAATCAAAACTCCAGAACGGGAACATTGCAAATGAACTCCATTTACATTTAGTATGTTAATTTTACCCACTGTTAATAGTGCATGCTTGGTTAGTGATGACTGTATATCCATGGCTGATTTAGAAAAGAACCTGATGTATAATAAACGAGAGGTATAGAAATGAGAAAACTATTAAAATAAGAAACACTTTACAAAACGTGATTGACCACCACCTCCTTTAAAATAACTATCAAGTGGAGTTCTTGTTGGTGCAGTTCTTGTATTTTTCTGGTTTTGTTAAACAAACTAAACACATATTGACAAAGTTACGAAAATGCCAAAATGTTCATATGAAGAGTCTACATCAATAAAAGAAACGTTGTGTTTTTTTAACTTATTTTAATGCATACTTGTTTCAACTCTTTTTTTCTGTTGCTTGAAAATGTATTTCTTATAGTTTTGCTAGTTTTTTCAAAGTGTAAGTGTACACTTACACAATGAAAAGTTAGTGAATATAAAATGTGCTTATCAATGTATTTTTAAAGGCTACATCTCAACAAGATATACCAACCAAAGAAAATCTCATTCTAAATTTTTTTCCAGCAAAATGATGATGATGATTGTCCTACTGGTAAAAGATATCCAAGGATGTCTGGTGTTTTGAGGGTTTGAACACCTGACAAATGGACCTGAACAGGACTGATGCTGATTCGTCACACTCGTCTAAAAGGGAATGACGGTTCCCTTCCGACTCCGACATTAGTCTTCACCAATTCACAAAGCAATGTCCATAAAAACATAAATTAAAACGTTTGATTTGAAAAAGCTTGACTATCCCGCAAAGACTCCGTACCTAAATATTTTCAAGATGAATTAGCTGTCCAAGCTCACAAATACAGTTCAGGAAAAACTGGTAAAAAGAAAATCTTTTGAACACACTGCTAAATGTTGCAGAAAGCCTATTCAGAAAAAACTTAAGGGTGTGCTGTGAATTGAAAACGGGATGTCATGTCAGCTTAAATGCATGCGAAGGTAGACAAATGAATACTTTTTGTAATAAATTTTATGGTTTTACTTGTATTTATCTGGGTAAATTTGAATTCAGGACCTTCACCTGCTTTAGCGAATACTTGAATTAATTTAAATTCATTTTAACTCTCATTGACCATTTTATAAGGCTGAGAATAAGTAAAGCTCTTCATAAATCACACATACATAAAGTGGCTTTGTGAGTGTACTGTATGTTGAGTGAGAAAGTAATAATGCAATTTATTGTAGGTGTTTACCATTTAATGTTCCCCTCAGAAACTAGAATATGCTAAAATCTAGAAAACTTTAGAGCCGTCATAACCTGCAGAAACAGGCTCTATATATCATTAGCATGCAGAATTTACATTGTCACTGCATCTGTTACCTTCCTGCATCTGATGCAAACCAAACTGATGCTGGCGGAAAAAAATCACTTGAAAATGTCTTTCCTTTCATAAGTAGGGAGGGACCGCTGATTAGACAGACACCACACACACACACACACACACACACACACACACACACACACACACACACACACACACACACACACACACACACACCGATAGTCTGGGGACTTAGCAGTAACAAACAGCTCATTGTGCTGCAGAAGCTAAACTGGACTTCACCCTTCCTGCCATCGACCGCCTCTATGGGCCTAGTCTCACTGTACTGATTACCTGGTATGTAAGATGTCTGTGTGTATTTGACCCTTGGTTGTAGCAAACAAGATTGTATGAGGTCCTCCATGTAGTAAAGATATGTCCTCAAGTGTGTTTGTCATCCAGACATCCATCATTAGGAGTTCAAGGGGCTACAAGGCAAACAGAAGGAGGTCTGATTGCATGCTGATATGCGCACATATACGAATGGGAGACCCATAAAGCAAACAAATAGATCCTAATCAGGTGGCCATGGGGGGTAGGAGGGAGGAGGTTAGGTTCTTTGGGCTCTCTGGCATAGTTAACCTTTCACCTTTTTAAGGAGAAGACTTGGAATTCCAAGAATCTCCTCGCATCCATGTGCACAACATGGACACACGTCTATGGAATGTGTCCCGGAAACCTTTGAAGCCCACTGAGGGACTTGTGTTTGGAAGTGTCTGCCGTTAAGGGGTTGGTTAAACTTTAACGCCGTCGGTATCAGCGACTCACACCTGCTGATGTTTGTTCAACAGGGTTCCAGTCTGGGCAAAGAGTTGAGACCCGAAAAGCTTCACACACGGAGATCAAATCAGCTGCGGCTCTTACAAATGTTTTTGTGTCAGGGGTGGCGGCTGATTTTTCAGGCTTCTCTGTCAACATCATCATTCTCAGAAGATGTGTCAACTCCGTTTATTCTGAAACTTTGATGGATGAACACAGGAAATACTTGGATCAAATTAATGTGAACTGAGATGTTGCCTTTAGACCTTTGCAAAATGTCATCCACTGCAATTACCAATTCGTACCTATATGCTAACTTGACTTTGTGACCACCCTCTTGGGAGTCTCAGAGACATGAGTGGTGGTCTAACATGCTGTTTCTGTTGTTACACAAGTGATACCAGAAGATAAAATACTGGGCTCATCTTAGAAGTCAAGCTTTAAAGAGCAGTGAATTTTCTTTCCTAATTCTGAGTTAAACCATGAATACTCAACTGAGAAAATAAATAACCAAAAATTGCATAACTATGTAGTTCTAATCCTCCTTTTCTGTATGTGTGAATAGGTTTCACACAAATAGACATTAAATTTAAATCTTTACATAGCCCCACGAATTTAGACAATATTTACATGGTGCTCTTAGCTGTTTTTTTTTTATTTACTTAAACATCATGTTTAAGTAAATAAACGTGATGTTTTACCCTACTGATGATGTGTTGTTGCAACAGTAATCCTGCTCAGTACGAGAGGAACCGCAGGTTCAGACATTTGGTGTATGTGCTTGGCTGAGGAGCCAATGGGGCGAAGCTACCATCTGTGGGATTATGACTGAACGCCTCTAAGTCAGAATCCCGCCTAGACGTAACGATACCGTAGCGCCGCATCGCTTCGGTGGGACTCCAGATTCTTCAGTGTGAAGAATCTGGCAATAGCTTTTACTAAAGAATCTGTATTGCATTTGTCATATAGACTTGCAGCACTGCCAATCTACAGGTTTGCATTTTCCCAAAGTACTCAATTATATTTATGTCCTTGCATCCTGAAAAAGTCTTTAATTTATGCATTTAGATTTAAGGCCATAAAATGTCTTGAGTTATTTGAAAACTAAGGTTTAAATATTAAATATTTTAATCACTGGTCTTAGCAGGACAATTACATCTCGCATATTCAGTTTTTTTTCTTGCATGATTTTTCTTTGAGGCTAAAGTTTGAGTCACATGCCAACATCTTCATTGCAATCAAGTCGGTTGTGGCTACCGCTAACTACCTGCTAGCAAACCTTTACCAGCCAGCTCTTTTGTATTGATCATGAGTGAGTGTAAATCTATCGCATGTTGGCTGAATGAAGTTTGTACATTTCTATAGAAATACAGGTCTTACATTTCATTGAAAACGGTCCTAAAAAGTATCAAATTTGAGTTGGTGAAACTCGCAGAAAACCTGTAAAATGTTTTGTTTGCTTGGTGTCTAAAGATGGGCCTCTAAAATAAACTTTTATCACTTCTGGCCTCGTTTTCCAGTGTATATTTTTGTCCTTATCCTTGATGCCACTGGTCAACTTCAGAGACCATGGACGCTTTGATTAATCAGTGTTGTTTAGTTGGCATGACGACATACAGCAAATTGGAGGAGGTTACGTCTAATCCCCTGGCTGATTGCTGTACATGATATGTGCCAGAAATTAGATCTGAACCTACACTACCTGAGAAGATCCCTCTAACTGCAACGTATGTCAGCACAGTAACCCCGCCCACTTCATATTTTGACCAATCACAGTTCTTGGACAGTGAACAAAAGTTAGACTTGAGTGGTGTGTCAAGTGCAAGATGTAAGAACCCTCACACCAGGTAGGCAAGAAGAAAAAAAATCTCAGTTTCTTCTATGAATTATGATCCTAACTCAGGAGATAGGACAGCAATTAGGAATGTATTCCTTTAATATTATCTTCATTGAAAAGCTGTTGTTGCAAGAAGCTATAACAACCTGTTCCTACGATGGATTAAGCTTTTCTCCAGCTAAGTTAGGTGAGCTGGTCAGAGTGTAGTCAAGCCGTCTAGATACAAATGTATGCCAATGACATCAGGGTTTTATCCAGATGAACGCAGCGCAGTTGGCGAATGCTGTAGCACTTTCCTTAGATTGTTGTAGATTACTGTTTCGCCAAATTGTTCTTTGTCAACTCCTTGGTGTGCCAACTTCCTAAACTGCAGTTGTGTAGCCTTTTAAGACTGACGCTGTTGCACAAAGTTTAACTGGCTACTTATCAGTAGCACAAAACGCAGCAGTCTGAGTCATGCAGCTTTCATTATATTTCTGTGTGTAAAAGAAATGCGTCCGAGCGATAAAAACAGGGATAAGGTCTTCTGTTCATCTATCACCCCGACTCATTGTGTTGGCCTATAATTATTGAGCAGATTTTTTTCATCCTCCCCTGCAGACCTCCCATCCTCTCTTACATTCCCCGTCTTTCACCACATTTTGTTTTCTCGTGTTTCTGCCAAAGCAGGGGGCTGGAGAAAATCTGGCCCCGTCTGCCCCCCCACCCCCATCTGTTCAAAAAGTCTGCTTTCTTTACTTCTTTCAGACCTCTTTTTCATGCTCCACAAACACACGTGCACACCGACGCACTCGCGTCCAAGGAGGAAGTACCTCTGCATTTTTTCCCCCTCCTGTCAAACAATAACAGTGTGGAACTGTTGGTATTATTTTAGCGGGCCGTCCAGCACTTTATCTGTCCGCCACAAGGCTTCCTCTCTGACGGATTCGCACATCCTGGTGTAGAGGAGGGGGGAGCGAGAGAGAGGCAGGGAAGGAATGGGATGGGAGAGAGAGAGAGATATGCTGAGTCCAGTTGGGAGACATAGCCATGTTTTGTCTTCCAACAAGCGGAGCAGAGGAGGAGGAAAAGAGGAGAAGGAGGGAGAGGAGAAATGAGGATCGTCAGATGGTTTTTCCCTCTTGGTCAGAAGCTGACTTTACTTCTTCACGTCAGCTCTTAGGCGTTCAGGTGTCACTCGTTTGCATGGCATCCCAACTCTCATCAGACTGGCTTGAGGGACAGGGAAGAGGATTCGGGTTGATGAATCTGAGCCGAGTCCTGAGAGGAAGAAGTTTGAGACATTAGAGCAGACAGTGCACAATCTGAACCTGAACTCAACTTGTCTGGAATCCCAAGGGCTGAGTTTGGATCATTTTAGCAGTGGATACCTGTGCTGTCAGGTAGGTTTTGGAAACTACATCTGCTCTACAATTCCATCTGTGAAGCATCTGAACACAGAAAATGAAGGTGTTCATTTGAGGTTTGCCTCATTTTCATAGACAAACCCACCTTAGCCAAAGTCCATGTTTCATCTCGCTTTGCAGCAGCTTCTGTCAGAGCTCAGATCTTCCCATCTGTCTGGCATTTACTCAGTGCTTTGGTGAGGCTTCATGTGTGACTCTGATTATGCGCTGTGACCTTTGCGGTTTCAGTCAGCTGTTGCTGTTTCTGGCCATTAAGTGCCACATTCCAGCAAATCTTTTCATAAAGGCCCATTCAGAGTCAGAGCTTTCCCCCCTCTTGAATTCTGATCTTTGTTGTTCACTTAGTTGTCAGTATGTCCCTCCTTAACTAAATTTTCAGTTCGAGATGCTCAAAAGCTGCTCAAGAATCCTAAAAGAATATTTAGAAAAAGACAATTTTGTTAACTTTGACAAATTTCTCAGTTTCTTTACAAAAGACGCCAACAGAAGTGGTGAGATAAGTAATTTTCTCTATGTTCAGGTTAAGGATTTACTCTTATCTGTCAAACTTTAGCTTAGTGGACTCAAAATAGACTTCATGTGATCCCTCTTTGGTTGTTTCAAGCAGCAACAGGTTACCCAGTAGGTTAAAGTTTCAGAGAGAGGAAAGCAGACGTCATTCTAAAACTTTGTTTGATTAAATTCAAGATTCCCTCAGACCTCGAGACTTGTATTTATATTTATTTGTATTTGTATTTAGATTTATAAAAAAACAAAAATAGAAAGGCAGCATCAGAGATTTGAGATTTTTGATCTCTGGTTTTTGTAAAGTTTTGACCTGCCATTTATTTCCCAAGAGATTGGAGCCAGATACAGGCACACTGAGATTTCCAAAACATTTCCTACATTTCCAGAACAGAGAAGTTAAAGACTCAAAACGATAACTTTGGAGCAACTTTGCTTTAATACACTCACATTTGCCAGTTTGCCGAGACATCTTATAAACTGATGTTGGAGTCATCTCCAGTTCATAACTGAAAAGGTCTATTGTAGAAGATCAAAACTGCAAATTTACAAAATGACCAGCATTCATTGAAATAAACTTTTCTGTTTGCTACATTACATCTTTTGTAAAATTTTTAAGTACCTCTAAATACCTGAAAACCAACTTACTTTGACTCTTCTTCAAACAGTAACAAAATTTACTCCAGAGAGTGGATTTTTGAGTTTCAAACTGGCAGAAATAATACTTATTTCTGACAAGAATGGAAACTGATTTTGTATTTAAATTTGACTAATGGAGGACCACTCTTTTAAATAGCCATTGAACAGTCCTTAAGCATAGTGCTCATTCACAATGTGTTGATTTTCTGTAGTTCCCTTTTAGTGAGGCTGCGAACTTAGGTTGAGATACGTCAAGTTTTAGTGCTAGAGTTAGTTACTCAGAAGCAGTATTACCACTTCAGAAATGGAAAAATGCTATCTAGCTAGCTCTCCTGTTGGCTACATTCATACATGTCTACTGATATACTAGGGTTTATTTAGAAAATTGATGGAAGAAAAACTTGATTACATACATAAGACCCAACCTTATAAAATACAACATAGCTAAAATATAAAAGAAGTGCACATATCTGCTCGGCATTTCACAGACTTTCATGAGGAGTTCCCCTTTGTAAGTTCTGGAGGTTCCTCTTGTCCGCCATATTATTCTTCTTGTCCAGCAACTCACTATCGATGTGGAGTGTTATGGCAATTCTGGTATGTGGGATTTACTTGTAATTATTAACTTGTACTTGTATCTAAGGCAGTTTTAAAGTATTTTAATAGCTGTGTATTTCTTGATGCATTCAAAGCCATTAAACTGTCTAGAAACACCCCCAAAAAACTTTAGTGTGGTTAGGATTTCTAAGAGTCTCACTTAGCTCTGACACGTTGCAAATCATGTTTGCCGGACAGAATAGATGCATACATGCTGCAAGGCTTTTCCCACACATTCTTCTGCTAAAATGTTTTACTGATAGTCTGAAATTACTAAGTTAACACAAGAAAAAATATATATACAACCCTCTGTTGTAGATTTCAGAGTTTTAATCTTCACATCATCTCTGATCCAACCTCGGGATCACTTTGCTTTTGGAGAAAAGGATAAGTTATCTGGTTTTAAAATAAACACATTATTTCTCCCTGGCAATACAGTGAAACACAGCTTATATTTTGGGATATTTGTCTGTCATTTTTCTATTCACACACCCTCAGTTATCAAATTCTCTGTCAAACGTCACTCGTTTCGTTTTTTTCTTGGTCATAAATCTCTGAAAGTTAAACTTAATGAAACAGGAAGTGGTACTGAAGTGGCATTTTGCTAATACTTGTGGTGCGTTTAATAATGGCATTTTGTCTGGCTGGACTTCAGATAGTTCCCACACAAACAAACGGATAGAAGCGCATATGGGGGCTTGACATAAACTTTCTCAGGGGATAACTCAAGGACATTGTCAGCAAAGTTGAACAATCAGATAGAAATCCGTCTTAAGGAGCCAGAACCAGGAAACTACAGTGTTTATTTTGGAAATGGGTCTCCTGCTCCTGCTTTATCATAAACAATAATACTCAGAAACGGTCTTTTCCTCTCCCTCGTGGTGCCAGGGTCTGCATTCTTCTTCCTTAATTGTACCTCCAAGTGCTTCTGTGAAATACCCAGAATAGTGTCGTTTTACGGATTTTGCACTTTCTGGTTTAGGAGCCATATACCTCATTCTGGGCTGGTGCTGGGAATTCAACTTTAGGTCACCCAGCTCTATTTTTTTCAAGTACAAATCTTCTTGGCATATGTCCAAATAATAGTGTTAATTATATATTTTATATTCCTAGACTTAATTTTCTGTCTCTTTCCCCAAAAGTCGTATCCATCAACCCGTCCATCCATCTGTATATCAAGTCTTTACATTTCGCCTTTTCTAACAGAATAAAGGGAGATTTTTCTTTATTTCTTTCCTATCAATTTTGCTCATTTTCAGCTAGAAGAGTAACAATTTTACCTTTCAAATCCGTTGTGTTTTGCAGCAGCTGTATTTATAGACAGACCTCATGTTTCCAAAGCTAAACCTTATCCAACCTTAGCTGTCAACTCAGCAGGTTTTCTAGCTCCTTCCATCCAGCAGCAGCATTCCTGACAGTGTGTTGGTTTAAAAGATATGAGCTTTCTTTCAGACTCCAGTAATCATACATTGATACTGTTCTGGTCCCGTTCCCGGACCCCCTTTTTTTCCTTTTACTATTTTTTTGTTCTTTGTTTCTTTTTTCTTAAATTCACACTTTCTCTGTGGGGGGTTCAGTTGAATCTGGCCAGCGTGTGAGATCGGAAGTCTGTATAAAGGAATTAGGGAATATTTTGGGATACGGTGGAATGCCTGGCCTCGGCTCTAACTGGAGAACTTACTGCTCATGTGAGATGAGTGTTTTATGGCAGCGCGAGGGGAAAGTCCAAACAGCTTCTAAGGAAGTCGCATCCAAAAACACATTTTGCTGAATTCCTCTGCTTGTGTTAATTGTAATTTACTGGCTTAATTTGAAATCTTAAACTGTGAATATTCTTTTGGGGTATAAATCCTGACCTGGGTCTTCGTCTCTCGTTCACGCAGACGCAGCGTTCCTCTCATCAGGCCTCACTCCTGGCACTTGGCCAAGCTGTCGGAGCCGCTGCCCCCACCCCTTCCTCCGTCTCCTCCGCTCCTGACCCCCCGACCTCCTCCTACCAACTCCCCTCCGCTCCCCCCTCCTCCGCCTCCGTCTGCCATGCAGCTCCACTCTGGCTCCTACACCCTACCCTGGCACACAACCGACAACAGGTGAGACACAACAGATGGATTGACCTCACATTTACCAATAACCAGTAAAATGATTGAGTTCTAGGTTTGACTTGATACAATAACTTTTGGAGCAACATTTGACTGAAGCCTTTTGGAGATTTTCAGTATAGAAATTTAAAAGGTTCTGTATATCAGAGCTCTATAATGAATAGAGGAGAAACGTTTCGTTGCTTTTCAGCTACAAGAACCCAGAGATGCCTCAGCCTTTCTCTGAAAACATTTGTTGTAAGTTAAAGAAAGAGGACTCCAATGTCTGTTTTAAGCAAAGATCTTTATGGTTCTTTTTACTATGAAATGGAAATAAAAGCGGGAAACAATGGTGAACAAAACACAGATACTTTGTGTTATACCTAATAATTTGATACTGATTTAAGAACATTTGGCAGTACATGATAGCAGCATTTCATTACGTAGAGACAGGCAGGATGTAAAACAGACCACACCAGTAGTATTTACTTATTTTTATTTATATTGATTTGGGATAAAATTCTATTCTGTGCTTATTGTACATTCAGATCAAGCTAAGAAGTGTCTGATATTTTGTTTGATTCAACTGGTGACATTAAGTCTTTTATTCCAGGTGTAGTTTGATATTTTCTGTTAAAAAAGGCTACAAACACAAAAATTAGATCTTTTGTGGTATTTCTTAACTAAGCTTGAATTGATAAACTTAGATTTCCCAAATAGTCTAACGTATTATGTTTGTCAGCAGTTTTTATTTACACAGTGTGTCATCCTGTCCACTTGAGTCACTCTTTACCTTCCTGTGACTCCCATCAAATTTTTTTATGCTGCAAGGGAGTGTCAGGGATTTTTTTTGTTCTCTGTGACTGGTTCAATCTCGAAAAACCAACAATTGTCAGGAAACAAGTGACATCACCACATTTTATAGTCAACACTGCCCACGCAGGAAGCATTGATCTATTTTCGGCTCCTATTCAAACATCCTAAAGTGATAACCAATCACATCGCTCTCAGAAGACTACATATGAAGTTGGGACTTCATATAAAGTTTTGACTTTATATGAAATCGAAACTTATGGATCCATCCAAAGCCCTTCTTGCATTGTTTGTGCAAGAAGGGCTTGCACAAACAATGCAAGCCCTACAGAAACGTTTCAGTTTCTGTATTCATCCCCAGGAGTGTAGTTTGCTTTAAGTACCTAAATAACAAGTAGCACAACAGGAAAACATCATTAAGAAGACAAATCATGAAGTATTAACAAGCATATCAGTTATTTGTTATATGCTGGACATATTTATGCCTTTAATTAAGTTGTTAAATTAGCCAAAGGCTGTCTGTAGCTTATGTTTTACCCAAAAGCCTATATGATTTAGCTATTTTTTGAACTGACGCAAGAAACAAACTGGCTACAGCTTAGAAACATCCGACATTTTTAACTAAAACAATAACATTGTTAAATAATTGAGGAGGTAGGCAGCTGACAACCTTCATGACCTCAGTGTCAAGTATAATGGATATATTTTTGTTCCTGTAACACAGCAGGGTTGGAGGACTGTATTGTCTGTTCAGGTTGAACTAAAATCAACCATGTGCTGTAGATACAAGACCCTTTGTGTGTCTGTATGATCTCACCAAAGTAAACTGTAATCTGTTAGAAAGAAAGAGGAAGTCTGCGGCGTCTGCATATTGACTCACAATAAAAATAGCTGCACTGTCCTTGTTTGTCAGCTGCATGCTATGTAAGAGGTTTGTACTGTTCTCCTTATGATAAGAATCAGTGATATAATGCACTGCTATTAGATTTAATAGTCCCACGAGGATTAGATACCAGTACATCTGTGTTTGTGTGTTTGTGTTGGCCTTTCATCCCACAGTTTCTGTACGCACACACACAGGTTTGGATTTCTACCCATATTCGGACTTAGCATTGATTTCCATTAATTTAAGTAATGGTTGCCTAATCCTAAGACTTACACTAACCTTTACAATATATTCCTAAATCACTCTTAACAAAAATATAATTCACACCAAGCCTCTAAAACTAACACAAATCCTTAAAAAGGGGTCTGTCATATTTGATTTAGGCTTTGGTCCGCATAATGCCTATAAGTCTTCATAAGGTCGGTAAATGTCAGGTCCTGATTATACTACATAAACAAGAACACACACACACACACACACACGTTTGTATTTCTGTCCACAATAGAACTTGGTATTAATTCAATTCAATTCTATTTATATACAGCCAATAAAAAAAATTTGTCTCGATGTACTTTACAAAAAAAAATTATTCAATTTAGTCATACATTCCAACTGATCCTCATGATCAAACAGTAGTACATTAGCCTCAGTTAATTATTTAAAGTACTTTCAAAAGTGTTTATCTAAGGAAATGGATTGCATTGAGTTGAAAAAGATTCAGAACATTTTTTAGTACCAGAACCACTACAGTGGCTAGAATTTAACACCTTACTTTGATCCAAATTCAACTTTTTATTAAGGCCCCTCACCCAGGGTGGCATATTAACTACCATTTATTTAAGAATCTACATTTATGTGTAACCTAAACCATTATTAATATATTCCCAAACCTTCCCTTAACCAAAATCTAATTCACGCCATGCCTCTAGACCTAACCCTTAAGCCTAATCAAGGGGGTGCACCACATCAGGTCTGATTGTCCCCATAAGAACAATCGGTTCTTAGAAGGTTAGTAAATATGCCAAAAACTGTCCTAAATAGGATAGCCAGACAAGTACACACATACATGAGGAGGCAGCTCCTGGCATAACTCTAGACAATGGCATGTGACTCCCGGAACACATGGACAAAGAGAGGAAGATATCCAGTAAACTGTGTTTGTCTGAAGAAAGAGGACAATCTGTACAGTGTGAATGGGTTTGTAATGTGCAACTTGTGTTTTTATCCAAGCACTGACACAATATGAGACCTGAAGGAAGGAAGTTTATCAGTTCTCACCATTCTGATCAGCTAATAAAAATTGTTGTTGGTGTCTTTAGCTGACACACTGAGGATTAATCCAGTGACCTTACACGATCCCTGGGTGTATCTCTGCGTCAGCCCTCAAATGTCCCAGATTGGTCTCTGATTGGGCAGGCGTGACTGTCATTTCCTGTCCAGTTCTGACCTTATATCCTAGTTTTCTCTCTCTGTCAACCAGGTCAAATCTATACAGCCGCCTCCTCTCCACTCATTCATTGCTCACTTCCTTCCCAAAAAATGTTTTCCCATGCAGATAATGTAGCTTTCTTTCCCACACTCAGTATTTTTCATCCATAGTCCTTTACAAACTTAAGAAAAGGTTTTGTGTTCTTCGTCTTCACCGATTGTAGTTTTAAAATAGGGTTACATCAAGAGTGACAAGTTGGTCATTTTTGGATTTATGAGGAAGAACAGCAACAAGTAGGGGAGGGGCAGCTCTGCATTACTCTATGAAGAGAAAACTCTAATATGTTCTCTGGTGTTTCAAGAAGAAGACCTTAAGATGTAGGAACGGTAGGACAAAAAATGTGTGTAGTTTTTAAACTTGAATTTTAAAGTCTCTGCAAACCTTCATACTAGTTATTGTCCATTGCGCCTCTCTTCCACCTATTGTATATGTCACCTTTTGTTTGGCTTTATTATTCCTCCAGAGACACTAACATTTACTGAAATAGTAATGGGCCAAGCAGTCTGCAGCTCCAGAACCAAATGAAGCTATTCAACCCTTCTCCGAGGATTGCAGTGACTGAGCAGAAATGATTTTGCAGAAATGAGCCAAATGACCATATGAAAGGCTATTTTTAGCTTGTCATTTATCAGAATGTCAGTGAATTGAAGACAAAATGTAACTTAAGTAATCTAACAAGGAATATGTTTGAAGCACATGTTTTGGGAAACTTACTTGCTCAAATGATTTTGAATGAATCACGACTATTAAAAATGTTTTTTTTGAAGCCATGTGGTCAGTGGTTTGGGACGCAGTTAACTTTTCAGAAATGTTTTTATTTTTTACATTTACAGTTTTGCACTTAGGCTCATTGGGTATAAGTTATCAGATTAGTCACTTTTTAATTGTAAAATTTTGGACAGAAACGGGTTGAAATAAATGGTCCCAAATTAAAGGTGTTGTTACGAGACATCTGCAAATTTATCAATGTATCAGTGCTTTAGAAAGTTACTTTCAAAACAGACAGATAATTTGGCATTTGTACAATTTTGATGTGTTTTAGAATGTCCCAGCGATGATGCTGGCTGCCCTTCCCCCACCTGCTGCTGTGAACTCTCAAACAGCTGTGTGTAATGATACATAATGGAATTTCCTAATTTTTCTTCAAGGAAAGTCAGCTGTTTGAATTTTTAAAAATCCAGCCATGTGTATCACCAGAGAAGCCAAAAACTCACTGGGACATCATCTGATAGCAAAAAGTGCATGTTTAGAATCCAAAAACAAAAAGAAACAACTGATCTTCCTTAAAGACAAATGGGGAATTCCTTTAGTAACCTTCATAACACAACAAAACACAAGACTGTGTTCACACAAAGTTCTACCAGGTTGGAGTATTTTGCAGCTGGTGAGATTTTTCAACCATGAAATGCGAATCGTAAATACCACAGAGTATTGGAAGTACTCTGTGGTACTGGTGTAACCAGTAGACGACCTACAGGTCGTCTACTGGTTAGACCTCCATACTTGTTTGAGATCAAAGCTCGTTAGAGCTTTCTGTCTTCGCTTTCCCCTCCTCTGTTTCCCTGGAAACTTTGGCCATTGTTTGAATAAGACACCAAAGAAAAGGGTGAGGGATCACTCTGTTCTTCTTTACTGGAAAAAAAAAAATAAACACCCTTGATGATGTATCCAGGTCCTGTGGGGGGTTTTCACAATTTAAACAATTTGAACCAAGGCTGGGGGACACCGTATGCCTCCCACCTGCCCCATCTAACTTTAAGAGCCAATACGGACTTCTTTTCCCAAAATGTCTTTTATGGATTTCGTCAGGAAATAATCTCCTCACAAATATCTGAAACTACAATTGCACAGTGGGTTGAGAAAAACATATGTGTGGGTGAAGGTTTATTGATGTCACAAGTCAATTCCATGAGGTTAACATTGAGTGGAAGGCAGCTTTGCTGAGAATTACATTGATTATTAAGTATAAGTGACATTTATTGCATTGCTGTTTGCCCTGGAAAAGATCTCTTATCTGTTTTTCCTCAACACTTATCAATCATTGGGAAATGGTCCAGGTTGTATTTTAAACTTAAACATTGGAGGCTATTTTTCAGCACTTGTCTGCATTACTCTATTGGTCAAATATAATGTTTTTTCCCAGTATGTAGCTAGTTAAGAAAAAAAATATGCAAATTTATTCAGATCAACAGACTATAAACAATGACTCATATTTTGTAAGGGTGATGGCTGAATCTTGGTTTGGTTCCAGCAACTTGACTTAGGCTTGCGTTTACAGGGAACTTCTGGAGCATTTTCATCCCTCGCTTGGTCACACTTATTTCTGGCCAAATGGATTTTGGCCATTGCAGGCCCAATCCATTTAAGCTACCTTGGCAAGCATAAGGGAAAATCTTTCACTGCATCACACTTGTAAGTCTGAGAAGTGCTTGTACAGGCTGTACAACTGAGCCGTTTGTTGCCTTTACAGAATCTTTTTTGAGAGTAAAACCATGAAGAAGTTCCCTTATAAAATGTTTGCATTGCAGTCAGTAATCATCAAAAGAGTAAAAGGAAGCTGTTTGTTAAGCCGATGTTTCAGTGGCATTTAACCTTTGATATAAAGAAGATGAGATGGGAACAATCTAATAGCGGAACAAAAGAATGACAGAGAAAGGTGGAAACAAGATGAGAAAAATCAAGAGATTGCTTCAAGATTGGGACTTGTGGTGTTGGGAGTTGATGAGGAGGAAATCCTTCTTCGCCTAAAGAGTCTTTCTCTTAGGGGCTTTAAAAACACATGGGGCTGCCGTGGATCTTCAGCCCCGCTCTAATAGGAAACACATTCTCCAGATGCAGAGTTGAAACGATATATGCAAGGAAAATATGCCCTGCATGTTTGAAATTTAAGGATAACTGTTTCAGTGTAGTTCATGAAAGCATTATTACTTTTTTACTTTTTTCCTGAACTGACACCATAGTGTTTCTGAAGAAACCGTATAAATCCTGCCTGTAGGGCAAACAGTGCCTAGCAGAACTATTCATTACCCCTTTGTCACAATGTGGTATGTCACAACAGCAAACTTCAATGTTTATTATTCGTCATAAAACAGTATTGGATGATTGTTAAATTCAGTTGCAGGAATTCATGTTTTCACATTTTTTAAAAAATAAAATTGGAAACAGTGACCAAATGTTGGGAATACTTTTGCAAGGCACTGCATTTAGCAAAAATATTAGTGAATATTTGAAATTTTTTAAAGCAGTTAGAACTACTCAAAGCTTTAGATGAATTGAAGCTGAGTGACCTGTTTCTAATGCTGAGTTTTCTTATGTATCAGTAAAACATTTATCTTCCTGTCTCTGCAGTGACTTGTCCATGCAGTGGTCTCAGTTGCCTAGACCGTACTCCTCCACTGACCGAAGCAGCTCCCTGGGATCTATGGAGAGCTTGGACACACCAACTCCCACCACCCAGCCATATTCTGACTCCCACAATTCCCCCGTCGACCCCACCCTCTTCAACAACAAGCGAGACTCCGCCTACAGCTCTTTCTCTGCCAGTTCGAACACATCTGACTATGCTGCTGTGCCTCTAAGGCCCGGTGAGGCCTCTTCCATGGATAACCTCCTCCAGAGCCTCGGCCCAGCATATCAAGGTTACCCTGGTGAGGCTTCCACTCTAGGGAGGTCGCCGGGTGAGGCCCCACATGAGGCACATATAATTGTGCACAAGTCCAGATCGTTGACCAGGCCAAAAACGAGGCCCGCCGAGATAAAAGGGCGGCCGTCATCGTGCTGTTACGAGCACGACCAGAGGGAAGGGGGTTTAGGCAATGTTAGAAATGGAGAATCTCAAGTGGGGAGAGAGAACAACCCCCCTCAGCCTCCAACTAGAAAGGACAGCTTTAGGGCCACCCGGAGTCGTACTAATGACGTCAACAAACATTGCATATCACCTGCGGTTGAAGATGCTTCTTGTTGTAAAGAAAACTTACCCTGTCTGAATGCCGATTCTGGAATTCAAAATGGTTTCCCTGCACCAGAAGGGGGTAACCAAACCGAGAACTTAAAAACAGATTCAACACACTCACACTTCAGTCAAAGGCAAATTGATGAATTTAGACATATTATATGTGACGGCAGTTCTGAAAATGATTCTAAGTCCGAGGCGCCATTAGAGCACCTCTCTGACTCGATTCCAACCTCAATAGTTCCCATCACCCCCTCTGCTTCTGCTCCCTTACCCTCTGAATCCTCCACAGAGATTCAAGGGCAATCCCATGTTGACCACTGTCAGACCAATCACTCCTCAGCAGGCCTTCATCGGCACAGTGCACCCGAGAAGCTGCTCGCCACTCAGCTTCAGCTACTGCAGTTCAACTGCAATGACTCTTCTCTGGAGCCTTTCAACCCATCACACCATTCTGATCGTTCTGTATCGCCCTGCAGCAGCCAGTGGTCCCATGCTTCATCACTTCAGCACACAACGGAAGACTCAACCCTTCCCACTTCACATAAGCTGGAAGGTAGTCGATGCTCGACTCCAGGATCTGTCTTCCTGGATGGAGAAGGTGACGATGGTGCTTCAGTTGAGAGGCTGGAAGCTGTGGGTGTAAATGGGAGGTCTCTGTCACCAGTTCATCATCATACACCTTGGGGTCGTTCTGTAAGCGTACCAGGTGAACCCACTGGATCATCAACCCGGGTACGACTGAACTCTGATCAGATGGCAGAGAGGGATTTTCAGCCACTCAGTGCAGCTGCCAGTGTGGACACCTTGCTGGATGAGCAAATGCTTGTAGAAAACCAGACGACTGTGGATAAAAAGGAGGAAGTGGCAGAAAGAAAGGAAAGTATGAAGAAGTCAAGCCCATCCAAAAACTTTCGGCGGAACCGTCGACGCAGTGAACGATTTGCCACCAACCTCCGCAACGAAATCCAGAGGAAAAAGGCACAACTTCAGCGGGGTCATGGTCCAGGAGGACTGCTGTGCAGCAGAGAAACTGTCCAGGAAGAGGAATGTTCAGACCTTTGTGAAGATGGAACAGACCCAAACAGGCCTGTCCAGAACAAATCTGCCAAAGTTGCCTCTGTTACACCAGGAATCCCTCAAGATTCCCAAACTTCTTCACAGGTCAAGACATCACAAACCTCCAGAGAGCCAGACCGTGGCATCTCCCAGACTCGGACCACATCCATCCCTCAGGGCAATAATCCATCGAGGTCTGTTCAGATTCTGGATCCAGGCGTCCCCAGCTTTGGTGTCGGCATCAGAGTTGTTGAAGAACCGGCTCCTGCTGGCAAGGCCCGTCGCTGGCGATGGACGCCTGAACACAAGCTCCAACCAGAATCAGATGGAGATCGACGGTGTGCAGTCTCGGGTGAAAGGGTATTGGGTGTAACAGGGTCTCGTCATGGAGTTTGTGCCTTCACTTCCTCATCCAGCTCCTCCTACAGTCGCTCCTCTTTGAGCTCTCGAATAGAAGAGTCAGATATTCTTCCATTTGCGGATAGAATGAAGTTTTTTGAGGAGACTTCCAAAGGCGTACCTGTGTCAAACACCTCAAAAAGGTCCAACCACAGGCAGAACCAACCAGACTGGCATCGAGAGCAACAGATGGGAGATCCAGGGCAAAATTCCACCCAAAGAAGATACTCCTACCAAGGAGTACAAGAAGAAGAAAGTGTCCATCCTCCAAACAATGTTGAACCTAGGAGGCAGTCTGTCAGTGCTATTAGGGAGAGACAGAAAGAGATGGAGAGGGAACAGCTGAGAGAAAGGGAGGAAAGGTTGAGAGAGATGGAGAGGCAGCAGCAGCTAGAAAGACAGGAGAGAGAACTAGAAATGGAACGGGCAAGACTGAGAGAGATTCAGCAAGAAGAGAGGATGAGGCAGAGAGAGAGGGAGCGAGAGAGGGAACTGCAAAGAAAAAAAGAGGCTGAGAAGGAAAGAGTTGAACATTTTCAGCATGCTTCACCTCAGGACTATTACAGTCATTCTGGCATCAGAGAACAAGAGCGAGAAATCCAGCTTAAGGACCAATTCCACAACTGGCAGCCCAAACCTCAGACATTTTCTCACTGTCAAAGCCAAGTCCAGGGATCAGCTTTTTATCCCATCAGCCATCATCTGCAGCCAGAGCAGCAAGAGTCTTTGCATCAGGGGTACAACGCAAGGAGCTACACACCCACAGAGGTAGGAGGACTTCTTGCTTGGGTTCATCATTAGAGACATAACTGGATTTACATTTCAGAGTTCAAAATGAGTCTGTTTGTAGGATTTTGAATAGAGTTGCACCAGTCAGAGATTCTTCACAAATTTCCAGTCTTTATATAAAATTATTTGACCTGCTAATAACAATTTTAGTTGATTCTGATTTGTCTTTAAGAACATACTTTGAATCTTTGTTTTGCAGGCAGTAGATACTTATCTTGGGGAAAAGAGGTGATGTCACACTGTGTTGAGACAACAGTTGTGAAACAAAACCTTTCTCATAAAAATACCACATTACGGAGTTGACATATTGAGATTGTTTTAAATAAGGGTTTAGCATTATTAACCAAACCGTGTATGTTTCAGAGACTGTGTAGATCCTAAACTGTTCTAACTCGAAGATGGTGCAAACATTTCAAATTTGAAAGCAAAGTTTGAAAGCCAAATAAGATCAAACAGAGAGGCTTTGCTAAGCCTTCTTCTTATCTACTGTACTTTACACATTCATCAGTTTGAGAACATAACCCCAACCTGGGTACAAAATATAAATTTTTGTTGCTTTGCCTAACTGAAACATCGACTTGCCTCAGTAGAAAATAGTTCAAATATCTCACTATTCCTGCTAACTTTTGACGTTCTTCACTAATGAAGAAATAGTTTTCTGCTTTTAAGTAGCAATAGTGGAGATAATCTAATTTCAAGTTTATATTTCTGGCTCTGGGTGCATACATTTTCAGTAAGTTCACAAACTTGCCGACTCAGACCAAACATCCAGTGTATTTTCAGTCCTGAGTCTAAGTAAAGTCTTTCAGGGTGAAAAATAAACTTTCAACCTCCCTGAAAACAGACTGCTCTTTAGATTTAACCCAACTCACCACGGAAAGACTAAAAACTAACTCTGCTTTGTCAACTTGCACCTAAAAGGATCAAGTGGTCACTCTTGGATTTGTAGTCAAGTTGCTGCTCTGTCCAAATGCTCCGCGGTTGAATGGTTGGTCTGAACTGAACCTCACATCCTGCCTGTGGTCAAAGTCTGAAGTTCACATAGAAAATTCGGCAGATCATTGAAATAGTTCGTGGAATTGAGGGGGAGATTGGGCAACAGCAGTGCTCTATGGTTCTGGTGCTAATAGCAGTGTTGGGTTACAGCTTCTCCGCAAATTGATTCTAGACTCTGGGGAGCGGAGGTCTAACTTTTACAACTCCCCTGAAATGCATCCCTTAAGTATCCTTATCATCTGACACCAAGTAATCAAAACTGACATTTGTTTTGGGACTAAACACATTTGTAAGATCAGCAAATATTTGAGCCAAGCGGACTCAGGTTTTTGTTGTTCAGTGTGATTTTTGCTATAGTGAAACTTGGCGGGGGTGAGTCTTGAACCCTGCCCCCCCTCCATGCTGTGGTCCTTCTCAAATCAAAGCTTGCGGCTCTGATGCCACGGCGATAACCTCAAGTGTTGAAATCTACCTCCTAACTATTTTTAACGGGAACAGATGTGCTGAATTTGTGCTTTTGCAGACACAAACTCATGCCTGTGAAAACCCCTCTATTAGGAAAGTATCAACAGATGTTCAGTCCGACTGGACATTAATGCGTTATCAATTAAGGGGTGAGCTTTTATTTCTCAGGGTTAAAATGATGTGTCCCTTAATGAGCAATGATTTTAAATCGTTTTTAGTGTTAAATTTGGCCCCAAGTAAAACATCATTTGCATCATTATTAGCTTGATCAAGCTGCACTTATCTTATTACGGTAATTATAATTTTTATTTCTGAACTCATGTTTTTCAAGTACTAAAATTTTTCAATTTAAAACATTGCAGACTTCCTGGCAAAGATATTATCCTAGAAAGCCACTTTTATTAGCTTTATTCTGCAAAAATGTGCATCCAGCTTTAATCATTAGCAATGACCAAAAAAAATCTGTCATCAAAACATTCAGTGCCTCCTTAAATGTCAACAGCCTTAAATGTAAATTAACCATACATGAAACGGAACATATTATCTTTTAGTAGTTACTTTACACCATTTCATGGATATTACCTGCTGCTGAAAGCAGGTGGCGGCCGAATGTGTAAAATACTCCCCCAGTTATGCCAACAAAAATACCATCTGGATGTTCTGATTTGCATCATGGACAGTAAGGCAGGCACTTTTTCCTTCATAGTATATTTATGCAGCCTGTCCACCCTGTGGGGACCTGCTGGCTACTTTCACCCCTAAACCAAGAGTGTGCAATAAGTTCATTCACCACTTCCTCTACTCGACTTTAATACGTTAAGCATCCCTAAACTCTTTATCTTCCAGCATAACGTATTGTCTTGTAGAATTATATATTATTATTGGAGGTATTGTTACTTACCTTCATATCTTTTATTTTTGTAAGACTCAAATAAGCATTAAAGAGGTTGACATACTTAGCAGTGAAGGAAAACTCCAAATTTGTGAAGTTACAAAGAATTATCTGTAGGTTTGTTCTTGCTGTCAAAACTTTACTTTTTATTTTATTTTTGAGCGGATGGTAAATTGGTAAGAAAGTGTTGATCTACTATAGAAATACTAAATTTTAGTGAACAGAGAAAAAGTAAACTTAAGAGGCTACCATGGCTAACTGTGAACAACAGTTTTTGTGGCATTTCTTTACATGTTTTCTGTTTTCCAAAAGGGCAGCCAACATGACCAAATCCATCATGGTCTGTAATTTGCTAATGCATGCTTGCTAGCTAGTCAGCAAGAAAACAAACAAGACATTGGCAGCTAGCATGTGGCTCGCTAGCTAGAGCCACCAAAAGAACCCAGAAATGTCAGTTTTGGTTCCGTGCATTTATTTTGTACATCTCTGTTTTGATAGGTCTTAAGTTTTATTCATATTGGTCTTAAAAAGTCTTAAATTTGAGTTGGTGAAACCCTGACAAATTAAATGAAACTGAAATTGGACTAAAATTAAATATCTTTGGACTAACATATCTAACAAACATTTCAGCTAAGTACTGAACAAGCAAGTGTTTGAACTAAATTGTACCTGATAAAAAAGATAGAGATAGCAAAAGAATGCAGAAAACAACAATATAAGGAAGAAAGTGTTCTTAATGTAGCAGAAAGCCTCCACCCTAATCGGCTTTGTTTCCACTTAAGTGCACTACAGGGTGGAGTAACACACCCTTTTCCTAACGCTTTTCAGCCTAGGTGTTATTAACCTTCTTTAAATTTCTTCCCAGACATTTCACGCCCCGCAACAGGAAACGGCCAAACTCAACAGGAAGTACAGCCTGACTGAGAGGTGAGCACCTCACTTTGGAAACGACTTGCATCATTTGTTAATCTAGCATAAAACATTACTTCTTCACCTTTCGCTCTTTGATGCGAGTCTTTCTGAGACGCTCACCTGCTCCGTCTTTGCTCCAACCAGCCTCCAGAGACGTCAGGTCTGGTTTGGTCATTGTGCACCAGCAGGCGGAAAGCCTACTTAGTCACGGCTGACTCTGATTTAGCTCTAATGAGCTCTAAGTGTGTGCGGCAATCATCCATGCTCAAGATGTGACCATAGTGATATGTATTTGGATGTATGTAAATATGTAGAAGAGGGAGAAAGGCATGTAGGGTACGTGTGGCCTAAGATGACCTGACTCAGTGAGCAGGGAACGCAGAAAGGAAACATCTGAAACTTTCAAAAAAATAAAAAGGCTTTTAGTGTAAATTTATGCTCATATCAGATGAGACCAAAATTTAACATTACATAAGAAGATTAATCAATCTAAGTATCTTTCCTTCCCCATCAGAGACTACTCCAGCTGGAGACAGGAGTCCAGGCCACCGCCAGCTGTCCATCAGCAGCAGCAGCATCATCATCATCATCATCATCAGGTGCCCTGGGACTCCAGACGGCATGTCAGTCGCAATGATGAGCAAGATGTCTACAACGCTGCCCCCCCGCCGGCCCCGCTTTATCTTCGAGGACGAGCCATGTCTGAAAACGACCTGCGCTTCGAGACCAGCCAACGCTGGTCGCCCTCCATCTACGCCGCCTCGAGCCAGACCCTGAGTGAGATGGAGGAGGGTGGAGACTCATCGAGCGCAGCGCGGCAAAGGAAGAAGAAAACCCCTCCTCCGCCGAGACCACCACCCCCGAAGTGGGAGCAGTTCCACCGGCGACGGGCGTCTCACCACGCCCTGCTCGCGTCCTCCGCGTTTGCCGCTCCGCAGCCCGTCCCATCCGCCTTCGACGGCGCAGAGGGACGCTACTCGGTTCACTCGTCGTCCTACGTCCCGCCGCCTGATGAGTCCCGGCAGAGGTCCTACAGCCTGCCCCCAGAGAGGGAGGAAGCGTCAGAGACCTGCTCTCGATGCAGCTGCAGTCAGACTCAAACTCAGGAGCGCGCGTTCTCCCGACCGTCCAGCCACAGTCCGGCTCCGTTTCAGGAGCACGCCTTCGGTGTTGCCCAGTCCAGCCCGATGTTCTCCAGGAAGGCCTTCAGGCCGGTGGCGCCACGCCATGTGGAGAGGGAGGATGACTTGGCGGAGCCTGTAGCACCTCTACCTCCACCTCTACCTGCCAAGACCAGACTGAGAAGGTGAGATGAAATACTGACACTTTCAAAGCAGCCATGTTTAGTCCGTTTTAGTCAAACTCTAGGTCGTTTGCTTAGAAAGTCCGGTTGGTTTGGGAAGGTGTGAATGCACAATTGAACTCTGTGAACCAAAAAAAGCAAACTCTGGTCCGCTTGAAAACCTACATCTTGGTTTGGTTTAAGTGCACTCTGTCATGGTCAAAGTGCGTATGTGAACACCAAGTGAACCAGAGGCCGTTCAAAAAGCAGGAAGTGGATTATAGCATAGGGCATTCTGGGTAAATACGACATAAACAAAGACATTAGTTTAGCATTAGCAGGAAAAATAACTGGTTGTCTTTTACCAAAGACAATAGGAAAATCCAACAACCGCTAAAATCTACTGTTTTTGTTTACAATTCATGAAGAAGGAAGTTGCGCTCAATGTCTTCTTCTGAGGTTTTCATGTTGTTTCCTTCAGTGGTTCTTGGCACTCTGCCACTACAGGCAAGAGAGAGAACAGGTTTTTCAAAGCGTTTGTATCATTTGACACAGAGCAACAGAAGCCAGGTGTTCAAGGTCTTCATTGTCACATCATTGTATTGAGAGGACTTATGAAGTTTAATCTGATGTTGTTTCTGAAATGTTATCTCTGTTCCAGTCCATCTGGGTTGAATGTGGGCCTCAGTCCAGATCTCAAACCACTACCCAGCATCAGACCTGGAGCCGAGCGGGAGAGACCCCCATCTCCTGGAGTTCATAGTCCCTCTCCGGGTTTAGAAGTTGGCAGACCGAGAGAGGGTTATCCTACAGAAGCATACTTCAGTCAAGTTGAGCTTGAGCATCAGCAGGCTTTCAAAAACAGAGACTTCCAGGTTGAAGGTCAGCAGAAACATACAGAGTCGGAAAAAACTCTGAGCCCGAGCCCCGTCCACAGCCTGGAGGCCGAGCTGGAGATTCCCTTAGAGACGGACATCGACGATTTCCAGGAGCTGCCCGTTGAGGACATGCCCATCACCAGTGAGCTGCCGTGCTTCGCGCAACCCGTCACAGTGCTGGAGACGGACATCGACACGCTGCCGGATCCCGAGGCCTCGCCGTCGGCTGAGACTCTCGATGGGAGCGGCTCGCTGGACGAGGAGGATTTGGAGCTTTTCCCCCCGAGTGGCGAAGGAGAGTCTGGGACGGAAAGCTGGAGAGAAGTCAGTCAGTCTGTGGAGCACAGCACCAACAGCCTGGACAGGTAGTTTAACCTGGGCAAGACCTGTTGTTGTCACCAATACTTCATCCTTTAACGGGATGTCTGCATATCCTTAAACAATCTTAAATAAGCACATATAAAATGAAGGCCTTGAAATGTCTTAAATCTGCATGTCTAAAATCAAGACCTTAAAATGTTTTTAATTAATTTGAAACTTTGTAATCTGGCCTTAAATCCGTTAATCACAGATCTTAAATTTTGTTGTGGCACTATTTAATCTTTGTAGTTTATTTTTCTTGTGGGTCTTTTCTGTCAGGCAAAAGTTTGAGTCACACGCAGACATTTTCATTACGTTCTGTGACTGGAGGCGGTTGAGGCTACTGCTAACTAGCTGCTAATATACCCTGGCTAGCTATCTTGCTAACCGTTTTGCATCCCTCACCAATAAATGCTGTCAGTTATTGTCAGTTGAGATGATTTTCGTATCTCTGTCGTTGCTACTTTAACACACTCAGAATTCACTGCTGTTTTAAAAACCTTTGCTTTTGCTGCCTTTTCTAACCACACCCATAAACAAAGCGTCTCCTCCGTCGATCCTCCTGTCTCCAGGCAGTCCGGTGCCAGCTCCAGCTGCTCGTCCTATTACCACACGTCAGCAGCCAAGGCTCAGCTCCTGTCGCAGATGAAGGACTTCACCGACAGCAGAGAGAAGCACGAGGACGACGAGCTCACCTACAAGGTAGACACAGCTTCATTTTGAACCACTTTTAAGGAGTTTTTTGTATGGAGAGAAATTATCATACAACTTCAACTAATTCCAAAAGCAAGACCAGGGTTCATAAAAGTGACTAAACAGTCTGATAAACAAGGCTGGTTTTTCTAAATTCACTATCATACAGACTCAACTAGAGATCCTGTCAGCAGCTACAACAACTCATTGAAGAAATTGATACAACAAAGTTTCATTTCCTTTTGAGGATTAATAAAGCACTCTTAAACAACCCCACAGTATGATGCTGCCACCACCATGCCGGGTAGTAGACACAATGTTTTAAGGTTTTAAAGTTACCTTACTCCAACCTGTCAAATGTACATTTTGTCACTTTTAATTAAAAAGCTCAATCTTGATCTTTTCTAAGCGTCACTGTGAGCAGGGAGGCTGATGTCGATGCAGTTTCAAGTTACCCAAACATTCTTGAAAGTACATGTTTATATATTTAACTTTAATGTACAATTTTAACCCTTTGTGGGTCAGAGGAAATCCATAAGTGTGATTTTAAATCTCCTTGAAGTGGAGATTCAGCCCAATCTGAGAAAAAAAATAAAAATCCAGCTACGCGTTACGATCCAAATATGTTGTTCTGTTGTTTTTCTCACTGCGAGCTTGTTTCCGTGTTGTGCAGAAGCAGCTGATGGAGAGCCTGCGTAAGAAGCTGGGAGTGCTGAGGGAGGCTCAGCGGGGACTGCAGGAGGACATCAGAGCCAACGCACAGCTGGGAGACGAGGTCCAGTCCAATCCTGCTCACTAGATTAAGTGCTTTAAATCATCTGTGCATGTTGGCAGCCACTCTTAGTCTTACTTTGAAAACTTGATGTGACTCATTTTATACAAGCTTGTCTACAAAAACACTTTCTCTAAATAGGATTGGACTGTATTTCAGATTATAAAGTCGCATATCAGATATGTTGTCTGAAGAATTTGTGTTATTTTAAGAATGCTTTTGATTTGATGTTGGTTTAAAATAAAGTTAGGATTAGAAACGTTATGAAAATATTGGAAAAGAGGCATGAAATGTCTTAAATTCATTTTTAAAACTATGTTGGCCTTAAATATGTTGGTCACAGGTCTTACATTTTTTTCTATTTGTGTATATGCATTTTTTTTTCTCACTGGACTTTTCTGTCTTGCACAAGTTTGAGCCACAGGCAGACATTTTCAGTCTTTAGCTCACTGCTAATGTACCCTTGCTAGCTTTTTGCAAAGCTAGCTAGTAAGTGCAAAAAAAGTAAGTGCAAATTTATCACAAGTTGGCTGGACGTAGTTCGTACATTTCTTTTGAAATATAGGTCTTAAATTCTATTCATAAAGGTCTTTAAAAGTCTTAAATTTGAGTTGTTGACACCAGCAAAAACCCTATTCGTCCATCTCTTCATCCATCTATAGTGAATAGCTCAACACGTTTACATCAATGATGCGAGAGTTAGACTCTAGATCCAGTAGGTTCTAGAATCTAGAACATGACATTTCTAGGCCAGAGGACATCTGTGTCTTCATCCCACCAAGGATAAAAGTAGTCAAACATCCTCTGTGTCTATTTTTTTTACTTCCTGTAGGTGGAGAACATGGTGGTATCCGTGTGTAAACCCAACGAGGTGGATAAATACCGCATGTTCATTGGCGACCTTGACAAGGTGGTGAGCTTAATGCTGTCTCTGTCTGGGAGGCTGCTCAGAGTGGAGACCACACTGGACACGCTGGACCCCGAGACAGAGCACCAGGACCGGGTGAGGAGAAAACTTTTATATAAAGAAACAGAAATTAAATGCTGATTAAAGAAGAGAAAGTCTTTTTTTCTCTCTCTCTTTTCATTTGGGAGGGGAGGACAGATGTTAAAGATCAAAATTATTATTTATAGTCAGGTTGTCTACACATCCTTAAAAAGCATTAATTTAATTTATCTAAAATTAAGGTCTTAAAAGATCTTAAATTCATGTAAATAATCCTTACGTAAGTCAATCACAGGTCTTAAATTTTTACGTAGATTTTTTTAAGAGGGCCTTTTCTACCAGAGAAAAATTTGAGTTGTGTGCAGACATCTTCACTCACTGCGTTCTGTTCCATTACCTGCTAGCTAGCAAGCAAACAAGCCATAAGGAGCTAGCATATAGCTCATTAGCAGCTAGCATGTAGTTCTCTAACTAAATTAGCTAGCTAGCTAGAAAGGTGTGAAGCACAAACCTGCTGCCAAGAACCACAAAAAGACTCAAAATGTTTCAGTTTTGGTCCCCTGCATTTATTTTGTACATCTCTGTCATGATATGGGCATTACATTTTATTCATAGTAATCTTAAAAACTCTTAAAAAGCTCTTAAATTTGAGTTGATGAAACCTGCATAAACCTAATAAAATAAGGTAACTTTTGTCCTGTAGCTCCCCCTGCTGGAAAAGAAGCGTCAGCTCATGAGGCAGCTGTCGGAGGCTCAGGACCTGAAGGACCATGTCGATCGCAGAGAGCAGGCCGTCAGCCGGGTTCTGGCCCGCTGCCTCACTCCAGAACACCACAGAGACTACAGGTTCGCATCAGAATGGGAATTGACTCGCATTCAGCCTGGCCGGTGAACTGTCCTTGAGTGCTAAATTGCTTTGTGTACTTTTGTTTTTCCTCTCCAGCCACTTTGTGAAGATGAAGGCTGCCCTGCTGGTGGAGCAGAGACAACTGGAGGACAAGATTCGACTGGGAGAGGAGCAGCTCAGAGGGCTGAGAGAGAGCCTCGGTCTGGGCCTGGGTCTCGGAATGGGGATGGGAATATCGATGGGATATGGACATTACTGAGCAATAAACAAAAAGAGAATGAAGGATGAAGCCGTTAAGTTCAAATCAAGTCCAACACATGGAAGACATGTTATCAATCGCACAGTTAAGGACAATATCTTAACAGTTGTATGACGACACTAAACACAAAGCTGCTGCAGACGGTTAGTTAGACATGAATATAGGAATTAAAACTGCTTAAGAAGTTACTATCTGATAGTAAAAGTATTCACACTCAACCACTGGCAAAAAACTGTTTAACAAATGATCTTCTGACTCTTTTGATTTTATCCAAGAAGCAAGTGAAGTCATCCCAAAACGGTCTTACAAGACATTTTCCAGCTCAACAGGCAAACATTAAGGCATAGAAAAACAAAAATGAAGACAAGAACGGACTCTTAGCATCACAGCGAAGACAAAAACCAGCTAGGAGATGATAGATGAGTATTAAAGCCTGTTTGTCGCATATTTTCAAGGCCACAACAAAGAAATCAAACACTTTGTGCCTTAAACATGTACTGTACTATTAAACTGACACTATGTATTTTCTGTTGTTACACATTTTGTTGCCAAAGACATTTTTGCGAGATGACTGTGTCATTCACTTCTGTTTTCTTTTATATTTAAACCTCCTGGTTCAGAGAACTTGAGGAGGGTTTTTTTTTTTGTTTTCTCTTTGGTGCTTCTCATATCCACACTAAAGCCAATGTTTCACAGTGCCATTGTCAGCTTTATTAACTGCTAAACATTGATTCTGCAAGACATAAATATACTGTTATTGTGTTATTTTGTGTCACATTACTGTACTTGTGTGGAGTTTGACACTCCGTGGCCTGACTGTCACGTAATGACCTTTATGTACAAGAGGCACTAGTGTTTATTATGTATATGGTTTGTATATTGTGGTGTTGATGTTGGAGAACATTCGTTTTAAAAGATGGGTGAGAAGACCTGGAAAAGTTGAAGTTTACTGTATATGTTTACAATGAATGAGTCCGGAGTGGAGTGCAGTTTGTGTTGCATCAAGTGAAGTTTGCAAATTTATTTTCGGCCATTTTTTATTCCCAGCTGTCACCTCAGTTGACTTGAAAACTATGCGAAGTTACCTTCATATGGAGAGAAATCTCTATATAAGTTAGATGACTTGGTTCCAAAGTGCAAGAATAAAACCTAACTTTTACCAACATATTCACATTTTTCTGAATTGATTTTAAGCAGAACTTGTTTTGCAAAGTTAGATATACCAAATTGCCAAAAATGAAAAGCACTTCAGGGACAAAAATACATCAATAAATAAAGCCAAAAATTAAAACATTTTGGAAGTACTAAATATTTTTCAAAATGTTTTGTTTTCTCCATGTTTTTCTTTTTGTTGCTGTCATGTGTATTATTTTTATTCTGTTTTAGTCTTTTCAGGCTGTACCATTGTGCCATGACAGGCTAGCTAGCAGGTTAGCTTAGCATACAAACTTAATCTTTGGGGGGACTGTCACAATTTATTTATTGTTCCACCTGTAAAACTCAAAATTAAAGGAATGCTAGCATTTTCTTCACGCTCAAAGCATCAAACAAAAGCAAAAAACTACTTATTACATCAGCTAGTTTTGTTTTGCTAGCTAAGAGCTTTTTGTCTGTGAGTTTAAAATCTAGGTAGGCAGGTTTAAGTGTAGCTTTGTCCATTTCCACTATACGCTACAAAATAAGCTAACAAGCAGCTAAAAGAGAACATGTCTCCTGTCACATTTTTCCTTGCAGAGAAAATGTCTAAATTGGGCTTAAATTTCTGTAAGAATCTTGTTGAAGGTCAAGAAATCTTTAAATTTTAAGAACGTGTAAGTTTTTATCTAGTTGAACATTCCTAGTTGTTTTCATTCTGTTTTTAAGTTGGTATCTCATTAAATCAGTCACCTAAAATACTCTACAACCTCAGTCAGTAAAGATCTTGCCACAATATTTGAATACAAGATACAGAGAGGAGCGTTTTACCAGGCAGGTTGTTATTCACTTATTTTATAATAGTTTTATACTTTACTGCCACCTACTGGGCAATAGCTGCTGGTGTATGATGACGTGAGTGAAATCTTAGAAGAACGGACATGCTTAAAGGAGTTGAGTATTGCCTCTGATAAAAACAAGCTTAAAACACTTTAAAACAAAATAAATTGAAAAGTCAAAGAAACATTGCCACTTGTTAATTGCTTTAAAAGTCAACCTGTTTCATTTCAAAGTAGCTTGAAGTCTTTTCAAAGGACTCCTGATGTTTTTAGTTGTAAGCGACCCTAGGATTACATTGTTCATTGTTGATGCTGTGTATATTTCTGAATGTTTTCCTGTGCTGCAAACAGCAATTCTCATTGGAAAATTCATTGGAAACATATTGATATTTCAAGGACAAATGTTGCCTGATGGACCTGTAAGAGTGGGCTTCTTTTGTTTCTGTTTTATTTTTTGGGGGGGGAGCGGGGTTTAATTTTTGATTTATTAAAGAAAACATTTTGTTACTGCAGAAATACTTGTGTGAGGAAATTGTACCATAAATAATAATGATTTTCAAACTACCTCCTAGCCGTACTGTGGTGATTTACGCTTTGACGGGCCTCCTAAACGTCCCGAGCGAACATGTGAATGCTTCTCAGGGGAAGCTTCCATTTTAAAGTCGTGGGATGGTTGAGGAAACATGGCTTGGGGTTATATGGAGGTTGACAAATGACAAGTGGAGTGAGGGGAGTCGTTGAGCACGTCTGTGGGAGGTGGAGAAATTTACCCTGGAGGCACATTGAGAGCAGTAATCATGTGTTGATAATACTGATAGCTCTGTCAAGTTACATTTCCTGGAAGCAGGGGTTGTTAAATATTCCCGCTCAAGTTGTAAACGCTGATAAACAAGAGCGGAAATAGAGCGTAAAAAAGTAATGCTGTGAAATAACTGGTGGTATTTTGGGACAATTGCCATATAACTATCAAGTTGTGTGGCAAAGTTTCATCCAGTCTTTATTATGGGTGAATGATGAAAACGTCCTTTAGCTGAGGTTAATGATGCCTGCTTTGGCGTAGATGTGTCTCTGCAGGGGCGGAGCTATAGGGAGGACTGGGGGGGCGGCCGCCCCCCGAACCAGGCCGGTGGGGGCCCGGGTCTGGAGGATCCAGGGAGGGAGGAATGGAGTCACGTCGCTCGAATGTCGGACTATAGACCGAGAAAGTGAGAAAGTGCGCCCCCGCC